>JACCPG010006616.1:0-17241 GCA_016069955.1 Drepana arcuata | reverse complement strand
ATAGCCGTGCTAAAATAAATATCTCGTGGATAGTGAGTGTGTGGTTACTACCTATACACCTCTGCCTACCCAATCGGGGACCCTTGTGGGAAGGCGTGAGGATATATTGTTATATCATTTCCACATTCACTGCAGAGACCTTCGCTGACACCTACAAAATCAAGATAACAGACCCGAACCTCAATTATACCAATGAATTTTTCTGAACTTAAGTTTACTGATTAATCACACTGAGAGTTCCACGGTGAAGGAAAATGCCCTGACGAAGCTTACATAAGTTTCAAAAGAAAACCCAAAGTCGCGTTTGAGAAACGGCATTGGACTCTCCATCTGTCACGTTAGCACCTAAATATGTCTGCGGCAAAATCAGCTTTACACCCTTTTTTTTATACAAGAGTGGCAAACAAGCATACGGCCCATCTGATGGGAAACGGTTACCGCAGCCTATTTACGCTCACGATACCGAAGTATCACTTGCGCGTTGCTACTCTGTGTTCGGAGAGTTACAGTGTGTTGGCAGCATAATGATTTAATCCCTCTGCTTCCAACACAATGTAACAATCCTCCCCCCTCCCCATGGAGCTCATTACTGGAAACCTTATTCAAACCTGTGCCTCCTTCAGGACACTTGGGGGAAAACGTGAAGATATGTGTACCTCCACATGGCCCTTACGGCGTACTCCTCGCCCCAGTCCCGCAGCAGGATGTAGAAAATGCTGTTCTTGGTGCCGGAGCCCAGGGTGCTCTTGTCCATGGAGCCGCACACCAGCTCCGAGTTGCGAATTATAACATCTGCAAGTTGTGCCTCCTATCGATATCGATAATTCGACAAAGAATACCAACACAGAAGCAATGAGGTTTTCTGAACTTAAGTACAGTGATTGGTCACACCACGAGCTTTACGGTGAAGGAAAACATCGAGAGGAAACCTGCATACGTCTGAGAAGCAATTCAAAAGCGTATGTACAGTCGTGCTTGAGTAACGGCGATGGACTCGCCTGTCATCATGACATCTGTCACGTTGGCACGTTGGTGTCAACACCTGTATATAGATCTATCTATGTAAGTGCATATGTCATAGTTCTGATAGTACAAATGTTGCTTAGTTTGAAAAGGTGTCAGTTTGTGTGGAACTGTCCCAATTTTTTTCTTTTTTATACCACAAGATTGGCAAACAAGCATACGGGCCACCAGATGGAAAACGGCTACCGCAGCCTATTTATAATTATTATTAGCCGTAATGTACCCTTTCATACTAAACTGTGGCGCATTGTGCTTGCATGGATGAGAATGACCGTCAGAAAACTTCTGTCAGTCGAAAATTGTTAAAAGTAATCCTTGAAGCGGATCGTATAATGTGTCAAAATTAGAAAGCAATCGGTGCAGAACTTTTCGAGTTCGTCATGGGTACACAAACCAACTTAAAATCTTTGTATGTCGTGTTTTACTTACACGAATCCTGGACGCACATGTCCTTATTGCCGGTGTAGTTCTTGCCTTTCGTTTCGAGGTTAGCTCTCACTTTGCACTGATCGTTGGGTTTCAATATGAGGCTGGAACAAAATCATAATGTTTCAATATGTTTCAATATGAGGCTGGAACAAAATCATAATGTTTCAATATGTTTCAATATGAGGCTGGAACAAAATCATAATGTTTCAATATGTTTCAATATGAGGCTGGAACAAAATCATAATGTTTCAATATGAGGCTGGAACAAAATCATAATGTTTCAATATGAGGCTGGAACAAAATCATAATGTATATCTACACGCCAAAGGGGTAGAGGTATTTTAAAATATAACCAATATAAATTACATTGGCACCTATCTTTGGCGGAAAGTGGGTGTCTGGATATTACCTGTGAACCTCTGCCTACCCCTTCGGGGACCCTCGTGGGGAGGCGAGAAGATAAATTATTGTTATTTTTTATTGTGAATTATACAGTGAAGGAAAACATCGAGAGGAAACCTGCATACGTCTGAGAAGAAATTCAAAGGCGTATGTATAGTCGTGCTTGAGTAACGGCGATGGACTCGCCATCTGCCACGTTGGCACCTAATATACCTCTGGCGGAAAGTGGGTGTGTGGGTATTACCTATACACCTCTGCCTACCCCTTCGGGGACCCTTGTGGGAAGGCGTGAGGATATATTATTATTATTATCATTATTTATTTTATAATATGGATGGTATATGCTTCATTAACGCTCTTAAGTTATTAAGAGCGTAATGAAGCAATTGGAGTGAAGTGACGGCTACCTGAAGATCTGCTTGCCGGTCCAGAGGAGGCTGGGCTTGAGGATGGCGGGCGGCGGCAGCTGCAGCGGCAGCGCGGCGTCGGGCGCGGCCAGCAGGCACGCCGCCAGCTGCTGCGCAGCGTCGCGCGACAGGAACGTGTCGCGCTGCGTCAGCAGGTAGCCGCCCGTTATGAAGTCCTGCGTCGCCGCGATCAGCAGCTCGCCGTTGCGAGGGGTCACCAGGTTGGACTTGTTCTGTACAAGATCCTAGCTCTAGGCACATGGCCGGGTGCCGTACTCTCACGTGCAGTCGGAGCATAGGCTCGTCACCTTTTAAATATTATATTTAACGTGAGGGATATGGGGAACACGTCACATTTCTGACGAGCTCCTGACTGCGGAACTTGAGGTCACGATTTCGATTCCCGCTGAGGGCAGATATTTGTGTGATGAACTCGAGTATTTGTACCCTAGTCTTGGATGTCCTATGTATTTATGTATATATCTATCTATCTATATATATAAGTAAATATATCGTTGTCTAGTTACCATAACACAAGCTTTGCTTAATTTGGGACTAGGTAAAATTTTGTGGAATTGTCCCCAGGTATTAGGTATTTATTCCTACTGAATATATAATAACTAGCTGTCCCGCCCAGCTACGCTTGGGTGAAAAAATATATTTCCTGAAACACTATCGCAGCGCCACCTAGGTTCCCTAAAACAGGTATTCCTACAGTGCAACATGGAGCCCTAGGATGTGAAAAGATTCCAGCAGGGGCGCTAAATATGATTACTACATCCTTACGCACATTACCTTACATTCAAGGTCGCGAGTTCGAATCCCGACTGTACCAATGAGTTTTTCTGAACTTAAGTACAGTGATTAGTCACACCACGAGCTTTACGGTGAAGGAAAACATCGAGAGGAAACCTGCATACGTCTGAGAAGAAATTCAAAGGCGTATGTATAGTCGTGCTTGAGTAACGGCGATGGACTCGCCATCTGTCACGTTGGCACCTAATATACCTCTGGCGGAAAGTGGGTGTGTTGGTAGTACCTATACACCTCTGCCTACCCCTTCGGGGACCCTTGTGGGAAGGCGTGAGGATATTATTATTACATCCTTACCCCCATGAGGATCAAGGCCTCGGCGCGCGCCTCCTCTGTCTGCGGCAGATGCATGTTCATCTCATCGCCATCGAAGTCAGCGTTATAAGGAGTGCACACGCACTCGTTGAACCTAAAGAAATATCAATATTATACAGGCTTTTCTATCCCTTTCTCTTCCATCAAGGTTCTCCGAAGGGTTAGACAGAGATAACAACAGTTGTCGAGTCCACCGCCATTTTTCAAGCACGACTATACATACGTCTTTAAAATTGTTCCTCAGAGACTTCTCAATGTTTACCTTCACAGTCAAGCAAGTCGTGTGATCAATCATTGCACTCTATAGAAAATAGCATGATAATGCAATCAAAAACACGAATAGAGTTAGCATAGTATGTAGACGACGTCTAAGTATATCTATCTCTTTCGCACGCCGCGCAGAGGCCTCGCTGAGACAATACTATTATAGATCCAGCCATCCACGAAGACGCACCACCAATTTCTAGTCGATGGGATCGCGGGAGGTGGGGAGTATGACCCGAGTCTATTAACTGTAGTGTGCATGTGCACTCATAGGTAATCAGTGTGTACCGATAATACTCACACATTAGTGGAAGGTTGCACACTTACACTATTAACTATGAGGAAGAAGGGGCGCGTCATCGTCGATGGCATTATCTAAAGGTTAATGACCTCTAAAGGCAATAGTGCAAAGAAGTGACCTGAAAGTCCTCTGCGGCTGCACCTTGGCCCGGTGGCACATGATGGACAGCTTGTGCAGCGAGGGTTGCCGGTTGAACAGCACCACGTCCCCATCCACCAGGTGCCGTTCCACTATGTCCCCACACTGTTGACATCAACAGACGTTAGTCCTCTACACCTCGTCCTGTCACTTTTCTCAATGCCCTCTGGAGTCCAACCCTCACTGTGATGTGTTCACGGATGGATGGATGGTTATCAAGTCATGGCGAGTCTGGTGTGCTGCGAGATGATGGTTAATGTTAATGAAGTTCGAGTTATGATGTGTTTGCTAATTAGTGTAATATGTTAATGGCCGTACTAATCACGTTAATTTATAAAACACAATTTTTATTTCATTTATAACGAGTACTCGAACCGGCGCGAAGAGAGATGCTCAGGCTAGGGAGAATTGGCGCTCCACTCTCTCTGCCTACGTCATGAAGGACTCTGCGTGATGGTATGAGTTCCACTATCGGCGATATATATCGGCGACGGCCGTCTGATCTAGTGGTTAGAGCTCCTGACTGCGAAACTTGAGGTCGCGGGTTCGAATCCCGCTGAGGGCAGATATTTGTGTGATGAACACGAATATTTGTACCTTAGTCTTGGATGTCCTATGTATTTAAGTATATAGATATATATCTATATAAGTAAATATACCGTTGTCTAGTTACCATAACACAAGCTTTGCTTAATTTGGGACTAGGTCAATTTGTGTGGAATGGTCCCAGGTATTTATTATTTACCATACCTTCAACTCCTGCGCGATCTTCTCCCGGTTGCCGTACTTGAGGAACTTCTTGAACTTGGTCCCGTGCTGCTGCACGTAGTTGGCCCCGGGGTGCGTGTCGGGTCCGTTGCAGACCAGCCGCCGCAGCCACGCCAGGTTCGCCGGGAACACGCTCTCCGGATACGTCAGGATCTTGGCCACGTGCACCGGGACACCCACCTGCCCATCATACTTACACATGTCGCACAAACACAACCACACGGCTGCACTGGCAGACGGGGCACTTATGCTACCAGCACAGGTACTCCACATAAAGTAGTCAAGTCGATTGATATAGATTTTTTTTTTTTTTTTTTATACCACTTGGGTGGCAAACAAGCATGCGGTCCGCCTGATGGTAAGCGGTTACCGCCGCCTATGGACGCTTGCAACACCAGGGGTATCACTCGCGCGTTGCCGACCCTGCAGGAATCTTTTCGCACCCTTCTTGAAGAACTCCATGCTGTACTCTCCAGGGAAAACCTCAACGGGGAGCTCATTCCACAGCCTGAGCGTTCGCGGAAGAAAACTCCTTTGGAAGCGCACAGTGCGAGACCTTTGTGGTTCCAAGGTATGGGGATGAATTTGCTAGTGCTCAGCTTCAATAAGGTCGGCAACGCGCGAGTCATGGCAAGCACGCATAGGCGGCGGTTACCGCTTACCATCAGGCGGACCGCCAGCTTGTTAGGCACTTATCTAGAATATTTTTAGGAAATATCTAAGTTATGCTAGGAATAACAGGATTGAAGAAACCCGTAAGTATGTAATGAGCACATGTTTTTAATCCCAAAACTGCTCCTTTATCCTCACAGATACAAAAGAACCAAACCTACGATCGAGCTTCCGAACACAGATATACGTAAAAGCATGATATTTACTATTTCTTAGGAGTCAAATTGTATTTTACAAAATTGGAAAGCAAGCAGGCTAGCGTGAGGGTAAGCGGTAACTGCCGCCTTAAAAAAATGCCTACAAAACATCTGTGGTGCCACTAGCGCGTGGCTTACCCATTGCCCTAATGAAAATGTATGCTCACCTCCTGGATATGCAAGTTGGGATCCGGTGAGATGACCGTTCTGCTGGAGAAGTCCACTCGCTTCCCGGACAAGTTGCCACGGAAGCGCCCCTGCTTGCCCTTCAGGCGCTGCACCAGCCCGCGCCCAGGTTTCTTGGGCTAGTAGGGGGTGGAGGCAGGATACATTACAAAATATTAAAGGACATGAATGCAAACGATGAAGGCACATTAAAGGACATTTATCCAAACGACTAAATATATTTCGTGCAATCAAGAGATATAGAGAGGTAGGGCATAACGGGTTTCCCGTTCGAATTCGGAGCTGCCCGACTGGGGCAGGACCTCCACCTTACAGAAGTCCGTAGCCAAATAACTCATTTTTTTGTGTTGTGTTCCTACGCGGTGAATAAGGTTTCCAGTAATGAGCTCCTTGGGGAGGGGGGAGGATTGACACATTGTGTTGGAAGCAGAGGGATTAAACCCATTATGCTGCCAACACAGTATAACTCTCCGAACACAGAGTGGCAACGCGCAAGTGATACTTTAGTATCGTGAGCGTAAATAGGCTACGGTAAACTTTTCCCATCAGTTGGGCCGTATGCTTGTTTGCCACTCTTGTTGTATAAAAAAAAAATCATCAGACACACCTTCCAACAAGGGTATCCCGAAGGGGCAGGCAGAGGTGTAGTTAGTACCTACACACCGATCCGCCAGAGATATATTTTTGGTGCTAATATGACAGATGGCGAGTCCATCGCCGTTGCTAAAGCACGACTAAACATACGTCTTGGATATTCCTCTCAAGCGTATTGCAGGTGTCTGTTTGTTTGTTGTCTGTCTCCATGTTATCCTTCACCGTTAAGCTCGCGGTTTGAAAAACACTGTACTTCACTTCAGAAAAATGAGTACAGACGGGATTCGAACATGCAATCTTTGTGTCATAGGCAAATGCTAGAACGCCTCGATTTTCGATATACTTTTTTTTTATATACAACATGAGTGGCAAACAAACATATGGCCCACCCGATGGAAAACGGTTACCACAGCCTATTTACGCTTACAATACTCCAGTCCCGTGCGACCCTCCTCTCTCCTCCTCAATCCTCCTGCAGCTCGCCCTCAGTGTGGGCACACCGCATGCGCACGTACCTGCATGGAGATGGGTATGCCGGACATCTCGCTGTTGACGTACAGCGCCACGTGCAGCTGCAGGTAGTCCCAGTCCTCCTGCAGCAGCTCGGTCTTGCCGCCGCTGGCGATGTGCTTCGATATCACGTCATTGATGAGCAGGATCTCTGACTGCTTCATCGTCAGATCGTCTTCATTCCTGTTTAAAAGATGTTTTTCCATCTCTGCCTACCCCGTCAGCTATGCAAGATGCTATAAAGATAAACCTTTCAAGGTATTAGCTATTTACGCTCACGATACCGAAGTATCACTTGCGCGTTACCACTGTGTTCGGAGAGTTATAATGGCAGCATAATGGGACTGAAACCTCTGCTGTCAACACATTACAACAATCCTCCCCCACCCCAAGGAGCTCATTATTGGAAACTTTATTAATCGCGCAGGAACGCAACACAAAAAATGGCTACGAACTTCTATAAGGTGGAGGTGCCCCAGTCGGGCAGCTCCAAGTTCGAACGGGCACCCCTTTATGCCCTACCTCTCTTAGCTGTCACAATACTTGGTACTCACGTGCCAGCCTTAATGTCCGAAACGACGCTCGGTCTGATGCAGACCGGTGGCACCGGAAGCCGCGTCAAGATCAGGTCCTCAGGCCGCGACAGCTTGGCATTCATGCCCAGCAGTTGGATGTCCTCGTCAGGAATGCGCCGGAACAGATTTAACACCTGGATGTAGATGTATGAAGATACATGAGTGTAGGTATATAAAAATACATACGGCACGACAATATATCATCACGGCAGTAGTATTATACGAGGTAGAAAAAATAAATGTATATACTATAAAATACATAGAGATGGTAATAAGTCTTCACATTTCTGATCACGAACTCATCAGAGTCCATCGCCGTTACTTAAACACAACTAAGCCTTTGATTTCTTCTCTAAAATTAAAGCTTGTGGTGTGACTAATTACTGTACTTAAGTTCAGAAAAACTCATTGGTACAGTCGGGATTTGAACATTCAAAATGTTTGTGTTGCGGGCTACTACTGGAACCACTCAGCCACCACGGCTCAATCTTGACCAGTGAGTTGGAAGGAATGAGTGGAAAGCCGCCGGGTTAATCTTACACAGTTGATTTCTTAGAAACTTCTCAACCACCATGGTTCTTTTACATATATATTTATATATGTAAAAGAACCAATAATTATAAGTAATATATATAGGTATGTATATAGTTTCAAATGCTCACTTATCATAAATATACCGAAAAAAAATATCTTTACCTCTAATGGACTGAGCTCAATTACGAGGCCGCTGTTAATCATTCCCGCCAGTTCCTTATTAGATTCCTTAGCTTCATGAAAGTTCTTCAGGACCCTCTGCACTATAGGGTCCGTTGGTTTCTTGTTCCTGTACTTATCGTGAACAATCTTCAAGATCCCCGCTGGGCTCTTTTTGACCATGCCATTGAGTGCTTCGCACGATGGACACTTCGTGCAGGACTTCGCCTTCTTGTGGACGGCAGCTCGGAGCGCCTTCTTTTGCAGGTATGAGATTTCAGGGTTCATGAACTTGCGACGGTAAGATTTCTTCAGTGGCTCGGCGAGCATCACTTTGGCGCATTCCTGTGGTCAATAATGTTTTTATGGAGCCCGAAAGTAAATAAGTAAGAAGCCAAATAGAAAGGTTTATTTAATACTAGCTGCCCCACCCAACTTCGCCCGGGTAAAAAAGTAAATTTCCTGAAACACGTTCGCAGCGCCACCTGGACCCGATCCAATTGTAAGCCTAAGCCATTATCGAATCCATTCAGAAAAATTCGTTAAAATCGTGCCAGAAAATACTAGACCAATTTAAAAAAAATTTTCACCATTGGAAAGCTACATAATACATTTCAAGAGAGGTAGGGCATAACGGGTTTCCCGTTCGAATTTGGAGCTGCCCGACTGGGGCAGGACCTCCACCTTATAGAAGTCCGTAGCCAAATAGCACAATTTTTTGTGTTGTATTCCTATGCAGTGAATAAGGTTTCCAGTAATGAGCTCCTTGGGGAGGGGGTAGGATTGTTACATTGTGTTGGAAGCAGAGGGATTAAACCCATTATGCTGCCAACACACTATAACTCTCCAAACACAGAGTGGCAACGCGCAAGTGATACTTCAGTATTGTGAGCGTAAATAGGCTATACTGCTATTAAAGAAGTATTACTAGAAAAGATTATGAAATTTTACAAGGGAGAAACATCCTCTCACAGTGTCTGTCATATAAGCTTATACTGAGGTTTCATCGATACTTATATTTAATTACATAACAGCACTAGTCAATTAGCCCATTCTCACCTTGCAAATGCTCTGAAGTATTGTGATGATGGCACGAAAGTATCCAACATGGAACACAGGGAGCGCCAACTCAATGTATCCAAAATGACCCACGCAGTCGGCCAAGCCCAGGCCACACGTGTCACAGTTGGTATCTTTTTGGTTTGTGCCCTAGAAAGTATACATTACTATTTAAGAAAGGAGTATATTAGATAAGACACCAGTTTCCCTTTGTGTTCCCAAAGATATTGGCATAGGTGAAATAACATCCACTTTTAGAGGATTAATTCCTCACTCAAGGGAATACTTCACAGGGGAAATTCTTCTGGAAACATCCAAATATCTTATCATTTAAAAGTACTATAATAGACTGAAAAAAAAAAATGTTACCATCTTCCGATCAAGGACTCCGTATACTGCAGGTACCCTGTTGCCATCTTGGGCATACAGATTCTTTGTGATCACTTGAATATGAGCTGCTTGCTGGATATCAGATGCGCTGTCCACATTGAATGTTACGTGGGAGCTGAAAAAAAGGTGATGGAAGGATCTCCAATATTTTGTAAAACAAAGTTGTCATTCTTGCTTACTATCATCATCATCAGACTGGAAAAATTAAAATCTTGGTGCGCGTAGTGAGTACCTCACGGTAGGCAGAGATAACAGAGCACCAGTTTTCTCTAGACTTACAGACTTCAATCGCTTCATCTGTCTCATCTCATCATGAATATCATGTTTATTTATGATCGATCGATTTCCAATACTCATGTGCAATAAATATTGTTATATTTAAAACGGAAGTTCTTATTTCAAACTTAATCTATACGATTTGAAGCATATGATAGTGTAAACATAACCTTACATCTTTCTCCCGACGTAGGTCTCGCGATATTGTTCTTTCGGCATCTCAACCAGTAGGTATTAAAAAAAAATTATGAAGAATCAATACTTTTCACTTTATAACCAATTTATAGTACTAATATTAACCTACAACACGATAACAAATAAAACTAATTGTTTGTTCATTCATTCATTCAGTGACTTTCCTATTCCCTAAAATTATCCCATTTCCTCCGGTAAGAAAGAAAAATCGTACAAGAAGCATATTTCGATCTAAATAAGATTGTACTTCCTTCCCGTGTATTAATACAACAAATTGCAAATTCGCTTAAATTCGATCTTAGAATAGTGGACACAATACGGTGCGTCTGTTATGACGTTGTCAATTTGACATGAGACATGACACTAACTTAACGTTGCAGGTTGGTGTGGTTGAGTTGACTAGTATCATTCGAAAAAGTTAAATATTCAAAAATAACAAATTTTTAATTTGTTTATTTTTTCAGACATATAATTTAGGATTGACTTTATGGATCAACTAAGGATTTTCTTTTTTAATTAACGGTTCTAATTATATCTAGCAATAATCGGTTATGATCCCCTCTATGTGAAAATATTAATAATTGTACCGGATTGTAATGCAACTATGTAATAGTATTTTATTACCTAGTAAAAAAAAATAAGGAGAAGGATTTATTACTAATAATCGCCATATACTTTTTGTAGAATATGTCGTCTATTCATAAATTAGAGCTAACCAACTAAGATTTCTGCGACACTCGAGACTCGAGACTAAAAACTCGAGATAATGCCTCAGTATGAATTCTATAATTATTTAAATTTCAGGTGCCTGGAAGGTAGTACAGACTCGCCATAGTTATGTTGATACACACATACATATAATCACGCCTCTTTCCCGTAGGGGTAGGTAGAGACCACTTCTTTCCACTTGCTACGATCCTTACATACTTCTTTCGCTTCGTCCACTTTCATTATTCTCTTCATAAATGTTACTCGTTTTAGAGTACTCTTGACCTGGCCTTTTTACGTTGATACCTGTATTATATTATCCCTTGTCGAAAGCAGCATGTTGATATTTCTACTTAGTATAATATTATCTCGCCGAAATATGTTTACATCATAACACATTTCTTGTATATATAAACATTAGATAATATGATTTCATTATTTATGTTACATAATAATTAAAAATGCTAGTTACAAAATAAAGAAATACTACTACTATGATATCTGTGGTAGTATTATATTTTCAACATACGGAAACATTGTTCATATGTTTCTGGCGTAAAAAGAAGCGCCTCTGCGCGCCGTTTTTTGGCTTGTCAACTGAAACCACGCAACAATTTTCACTTGAATTAATCTTGATAAATGTACAAATAATTTCATGTTTAGTCCAAGAACATGTAGAAATTGTGGCGGCTCTCCTACATAAGTGATATATAAATTAAGTGTCGCAGTAAATCGGACTGAAAATCGTTTTCCCACCGCAGTGACCCGCGAACTCTCAACATGCCTCTGTTGAAAAGGAAAGCCTTCGAGAAATCTACGGCGTCGGAATACCTTCGGGACGACGATGAGGTCTTCCACTGTGAGATCACCGACGAAATATTCAAAGACTATGAGTAAGTTTCAATGAGTATTTCGCGATCGGTGTTTTTTTTGCGAATTTCGTGAGTTAGACCTTAGTTATCAGTATGTAAAGTCCGTTGGCAGTGTAAGCGCGCGGCGGGCCGCGGCACTTACCGAGCGTGACACGATTTTTCTCTATTTCTGTCAGCGCGTCACGTTTTTTCTAATACCTGATGTGATCATTGTTATTATTTGTTTACAGGGAATACTGTGAGAGAATCATATTGGTTAATTCCATGGTGTGGACATGTGAGATGACGGGAAAAAACAACTTGACATATTCTGAGGCATTGTCTTCAGAGAAGTCAGCCAGGAGATCTTTAAAAGACTTTCCAATGGAGCTACGGATACCCATCCTGTTCCTGGCAGCAAAAACTAAGCGCAGTTCATTTGCAGAGATGTCAGAAGATGTGTTTAACTATGTCAGGCAAAGGTTCTTTGTTGGAGAAACAGTGGAGGCCTGTCTGGAAGGAGAGCTGTGGAGGGAAGCCCATATACTGTCGGTGATTGCACCTAGACAGCAGCCAGGCAGGTAATTCTCAAATTTCTGAATGTTATTAAAGAACCCTAGACTCTTGTTAGAAGGAGTGTCAAAACCCTCTTTTGTTAAATGTCATTGTCATAGAGGCAATAAACATGATCTAACATAGTCCTCACAGGGTAGGCTAAAAACCCTATTTAAACCTGCCTACCAGTTTTAGTGCAATTATTAATATTTTTGGTTATTCTAATTAATATATCAATAACTCAATCAAATCAAAATCAAAAATCTTTTATTCAACATAACACAAGGAACACTTGAGAGTCACACAATAAATTAAACATTGCCATTAATAACATTTCCAAGAAAATAACCTGTTAAATATATCTTTGATGGATATCCTTGTAATTTATGTCTGTAATAGTCCAACTCATTAATTCCATATGACACATAAACCAAGCAAACAAATCCAACTAGACATTGTATGTTTCCTTCATCTCTAGCAACACCAGCTGCTTCCCAACTCTTCAGTGTAGATTTATTTTTTATTCAAATAAAATTTTTTTCATAGCTTGTTTTAATGTATATTTTTATAATGAAACTGCTTAATACAGAAATCCTACAAGGAAAAAACCTAGTTACTCCTACTGACTAAGGAATAAATAATGACTTGGGATAAAACAATATTTCTACAAAAAACTAAATAAGATCCAAAAATTTTATAACATTATATGATATTTAATGTGGATTTGGGGTGCTTTTAAAAGTTTATGGAATACAAAAAAAATCGAATATGTTACTATATATATTTTCTACCCTTGTGGTATAAATAAACACAAACAAACAAACAAACTGCTTATTTGTAATATAATTATAGAATGGTTCAAAAGTTTTTAATTTGGTGTTTTTAATTTATCAATTTATATATGCTATCAAGGCCAGTCATTAACAAGATAACATGCCTTATGTGTCTCAGACTTAAGTTAGGGTAACTTGCAGGCACATTAGAGATCTGCAGAGTAATGTCACTGTGGAATTGAGATTTAATAGCTATAGAGACATATACATTTGACGACCGTCTGGTCTAGTGGTTAGAGCTCCTGACTGCAAAACTTGAGGTTGCGGGTTCGAATCCCGCTGAGTGCAGATATTTGTGTGATGAACACAAATATTTGTACCTTAGTTTTGGATGTCCTATGTATTTATGTATACATCCATCTATATAAGTAAATATATTGTTGCTTAGTTACCATAACACAAGCTTTGCTTAATTTGGGACTAGGTCCATTCCATTTGTGTGGAATTGTCCCAGGTATTTATTTATATATTATTAAGCCCATCTAAAATAGTTAACAAATAAATAAAACTCTTCATTAATTAGTATAAAAATAGTAGTAGTTAATAGTAGTTTTACATAGAATTCCACACAATCAGTTTTTAACACTGCATGCAATCACCTTATGACCATACCCACTGCCCCTTGCAGGCCCTTTATTCATGTGTTGGACTTCCAACAAAGAGTACATAATTACCTGGAAAGTGTATACTTAAATCTATCTATAATGATTTTTCAATTATAGGAAACTAGAGGTCCGGCAAGGGTGGGCATAATATTTTTTTTATAAAAGAAAATATAGCCTATGTCAATCAGGGTGAATGTAGCTTTCCAATGGTGAAAGAATTTTTCATATCGGTCCAGTAGTTTCGGAGTCTATCCAATACAAACAAGCATACAATCAAATCTTTCCTCTATAATATTACTAGCTTATGCCCGCGGCTTTGCCCGCGTGGAAAGAGCAACATACATATTTTTGCCTTTATAATATTAGAGCTTTGAATCTTTCGGGATTCAAATGTAGCCTATGTCTTAATCCTGGGTATAAGCCATCACCATAAAAAATATCAGTAAACCGGCTTTTTTTTTTCAATAAAAAGTATCCTATGTTACTTCTTATACCTCCAGGAATATGTGTACAAACTTTCATGATAATCGGTTATGTAGTTTTTACGTGAAAGCGTAACAAACAAACTTACATTCACATTTATAATATTAGTAAGGATTATAGGATATCATAACATGCTCTACAATTCACAATACATACATATTATGTTATATAGTATATAGTATTACATACCTTTATTAAGGGTATGTAATACTGAGGTGTTCTAGGAGGGAGGGGATCAAGCCAAATCTCGCGTGAGATTAGGGGTGGGGGGAGGTGTTGAGGAAAATCTTACGAAATTTCACCATGGGAGAGCGGGGGTCGAAATATTCTCAAAAATGCCTCACGTAATTAATGGTAGCCCTCTAAAGATCTTTATGCCGAAGATTTTTCCGAAGAGGTTTTCCCTCAGAAAACCTCAATGTGGTGTAATTTTTTTCAAATTCATAGCTTATTTGACATGCATTGAACATTTTGTCTTTCAGCAAAGCGTCAATACCTCCAACCTCGTACTGTTACGAGGTGGAACAGTATGATGAGTCCGACCCGTCGGCAGCTGGCCAGATAGGGACGGCCCCCGCTGACAGGGTCCGAAGGCGCAAGGGTATTTATACAAGGGACAAGAACAGGCTGTTCCTTAAGCAATTTGTCCAGCAGGGTGCTGGTGGAGTTATAACTATCAAGGTTAGTAGTTCGTTTTCTTAAAGTTTTAAAGCTAGATTTTTTTCGTATGGTCTTATTGTTGAACTTTGTATTAGTAATAGTTTTTTTCTTAATAAGAGGGCGTCCATAAATTACGTGAGGTGTATTTTTAATTTTCTGTCCCTCTCCCCCCTGGTGAGATATTGTGAGATTTTATTCAACCCCCTCCCCCCTCTCCCAATCTCACGTGAAGACTGATGAATATAGATGAAGTGTAAAAGGTCTGGTAAACTAAATTAGATGAGAAAGAAGTAAGTGAGACTCCTCTATATGTATGTATGTACTTTTCAGAACACAGCACTAGATAAGTACAACATAGCCAAAGTAAACTTCAGCCAAATGTTCACTGGCGAACCGCCAGAGTTCGCCTCGTCCAAGAAGTTGTTGCTGAAGACCAGTCCATCTCCCTCCAAGGCCCACAAACCTGGCTCGGCCACCAAGTTGAACAAATCACTGAAGAAGAGTCCGGATAAGAAGGGACAACAATCTATGGACCAGTTTGTCAGGAAGACTGACAAAGCTGAAGGTTGGAAGCACTTATTTTTTACCCCAATTTAAAGAGATGATCTAGAGGAGTTTGGGGTAGCCTAATAGAAGGTTGTCTACTACACTACTAACGCCATCTAGTAATTTACATAGTTAAAGTATATAATAATATAGTGTCTATGTCCCTATAAAAGGTCCGAGTAATGATAAGGCCCTAGCTATGTCATATACATATAGAATCCTGTATGCAGTATTTACTGGGTGTCGGATTATGCTTATTTCATGAATGGTCTGTGATGGTCTAGTTGATCCATTGTCTTATGAAAGATTTCCAGAATTATATTCTTGGTTATTCATTTCTTTAATATGGAATTGCTTCAGTCCACAAAAACAAACCACCAATGGATCCAGAAGCGAAGAAAAGCGCTCAGGAACTTGCTGAGAAGATGCGCCGGGCGGAAGACCAGCTCAGACAGCGCAAGGAAGAAGAGAAAGTGAGGAAGAAGGAGAAGGCAGCCCGCCTTCATGCGTACATGAAGGAGTGGCTGAAGATAAAGGATGACCTTGAATTGGAAGATCATAAGGTATGTTATCTACTTTTTGTTATTACAAAAGCTTGCCCGATAGTTAACACCCATGTCTATATGCTAGCAAGAGGATACAATATAGCATCACTTACACATTGCCAGTATGATAGGTGTATTTGCTGTACTAGCAGTATGAAGGACAAAAACAAATGTGCTGTTCATCTTCCAGCTACATACTTGGAGTTGACTATAAGCAACACATCCTCTAATTTTGGTTAACAGATACAAAATGATAAGCTGTGCCGAATTATTTGGCCTATTTATACAATATCTTTATAAATTGAAGTCTAATGTGAGATGTCATGGTATTTAAGGTTTCCAGAAATGAGCTCCTTGGGGAGGGGGAGGATTGTTACATTGTGTTGGAAGCAGAGGGATTAAACCCATTATGCTGCCAACACACTGTAACTCTCCGAACACAGAGTGGCAAAGCGCAAGTGATACTTAGGTATCGTGAGCGTAAATAGTTTGCGGTAACCGTTTCCAATCGGGTGGGCCGTATGCTTGTTTGTCACTCTTGTTGTATAAAAAAAAAATCTAATATATGAGCTATATTATTATAAATGGGAATGGTAAAGCGGGAATAGATGGGATTACGGCTGAGATGATCAAGTACGGTGGACCAGCGGTCTGGGACGTCATCTATTTGCTATGCAATCTTTGCTGGGAAAAGGGTGATGTTCCGGACGACTGGAGGCGAGCAGTCATCGTGCCTTTCTATAAAGGAAAGGGATCACGATTGGACTGCTCAAACTACAGAGCCATCAGCTTGGTCAGCTTAGCTAGTAAAGTGTATACGAAGATCCTGACGATAAGAATGCAAGAGCGATCCGAAAGATTTCTCTGGGAATCCCAAGGTGGATTTAGACCAGGAAGAGGATGTATGGATCAAACCTTCTCGCTTCGCGGAATCGCGGAAAATTTTTGGATATTAACCAAAGGGTTTTCTGCGCTCTCGTCGACTTGAGAAGGCATTTGATAGAGTCGTACGAAAGGAACTCTGGGAAGTGTTGCCTGGATATGGAGTGAGCAGTTCCCTACTGCATGCCGTGAAATCACTCTATAGTGATAGCGGGGCGTGCGTTAGGGTTAATGGCGAGATGTCACCCTGGTTTGATGTGAAGTCGGGGGCCAAACAAGGGTGTATCATGTCTGCCTGGCTGTTCATTATATATCTAGATAACTGTCTGAGAGCACCAAGAACGAACGGATGTGGAGTGAAAATGG
>JACCPG010006615.1:0-16442 GCA_016069955.1 Drepana arcuata | reverse complement strand
ATATGTTATTACAAGCATTGGTAACTCACAAGGTGAAAATATATTGCCATTTATTTATTTAAGTAACTAACTTTATATTCTAATACAAAGTAATAATAAATATAAACTAACTATAAATAGGATAAATGACCCAAATTTGTATCACGCGAAAGGGTGCCAAGAAGACTAGCGGCATTGCCACGTTGTATTGCAATACTGATTCGCTGAGCGAAATATTCGCCAGCCCTCTTGTCACGGGAGGCAAAACAAATTGGCCTTTTCATGAAGTAGCCTTTTCCTTCGGATCCATCGGATCGCAGGAGACGATATAACTTTTCAGACAGACGGTCACATTCATAATATCAGTATGTATGTCGCAGATGTCTTATTTCTTAGCATTTAGAGTTGAAAATATGTTTTACGATACAAAAAGAAAACGTACAGAGTAATTACGATTATATTCCAAGGTAATTGGAGAGCTTGTCACCGAGACGTCATATTATATGAGACTGTACCGAAATTATCCTGTCACAGACAATACCGGTATGAAATTATCCCATTGTTAGTAAGCAAATTGAGGGCACTTTTTTAAATTAGGGCACGCCATTACTAAATACTTAAGACTTCTACGCGATATGGTGGGCCGATTTGAATGCAATTTTGAACGTAATTAGTACGATTTTAAAGGTAAAAAAAATTAAGTCTTTGCCCACAGAACTGTGAAACAACATTGCCAGACTCTTAGGCTTCCTCTCGCGAGACAACGATTTGTGACTATGCCATGTGGTATTCATGACTTTAATAACTGAACTGGCGCTCTACAGCATCTACCTTTGCCGTGAGGGCCTCGGCTTGATGATAAATATATGTAGTTGGAGTTAAAAATATGTCTATTTTTGGAATTAATATATCTCTTACTGTAACGTTAAAGTTTATTTTGTTTTAATCCGTAACGTTCATAAGTTGGATGTTATTTCATCCTAATTACTCAAGTGTAATCAATTTAGGTTAGGTTTATAGAATTGATTGTCATAAAAACTTACGTATGTTCTCTTATAATGAGGTTTGGTTTAACAATTTCTTAATTTATATCAAGATAAGATAGATAAATTAGCTTATCTTTATGAATTAACTAGCTGACCCGCCCAGCTTCGCCCGGGTGAAAAAGTAAAATTTCCTGAAACACGATCGCAGCGCCACCTATCGAGTCCATTTGTGATGTAAGCTATCCTATCTTTTATGGTGGATCAAACTGCACACGGTGTGCAAATTTGATTGCAATCGGTTAAGTAGTTTAGGAGTCCATCGCGAACAAACAACGTGACACGTAATTTATATATACTAAGATCGTGTCTCATTTGACATAAATTCGCAAGCATCCAAATTTAAATTTGTTCTATTTCATTACGTGTGTGTACATACATAGCTTATCGCACAATGCCTCCATCAAAAGTTCCCCGAACCGGTCAGCCTTTTGTGTACTACCCTCAAAAAAGTTCTTTTAAGGAGTTGTCACACTTGAATGAGCAGAGTAATGGCGGAGGGTTATATTGTCTACACCTCAACAAGTGCAGGATTTGAGGAAGGGATTCAGGGAAAGGACGGGACGGCATGGAGTCGAATAAAATACTTTTTTATTTATCATAGTTTGAAGTATTTAATATAGTAGTAATTAATTTAATAAAAGATTTTCTTCAAATCTGCCCAAGGTGTAGGCGAAGATATAATAACACACACTTTAACAATATTTATTAATTATAACTAAAAAGTAAGCTGCATACATTTATGGTTGAGACGGTGACAGATTCGCCATCTGTCACTTTGACCCATCTACATGATATATCTCTGGCGAAAAGTGGGAGGAGGTAGGGAAATATCTTGTATCAGCCTTGTGACAAGTTATATTACAGTATCAAATTTTTACCAAGATAGAAATTGACAGTCATTAATTACGTAAACAATTCTGACGACTCTACACATTTCTTTAGTTATGCGATCAAAAGTCCCTCCTCCCGAAATTTAGAGCTTAGAAATCTAAGAAAGGAGTTATAGGACAAAGATTTGGACAAAAGGCCGTTCACACGTGGGTCCACACGTGGGCTAGGGGTCGACGAACCCGTACTGAATAAAACAATACGAGTTCATTAGATGCATCCAACTTATGTGTTGTTTCTTTCAACTGCATTTTCGGATTGATTAAAGATTTTCGGCTTGCAGCTGTGTTGGCCGGATGTTACGTAGATTGGTGGTCAATATTGTAATGGACAGGAAGTGATTATCAAATTTATATTTTTTAAATTGGGGAGAGGTTTGATTAATACACACCTACATATTCGTGATGAAGATTGTAGAGGCATCGAAAGAAGTCGGTAAGTCTAGAGACAACTGGCGCTCAACTCACTCTGCCTACCGCGTGAAAGACTCAGTGTCACTCGTACTGTACGTCAACATACTCGAATTTATAATACATGATGATGATGATCATAATTAGCAGGGAGTTATAAATGCGAAAGTATATTTGGATGTTACGACACACCAAATACGACAACCTAAAGCCAGTGTACGATTTCGTACCTCTGGCTGTTAAAACGGCTGGACCCTGGTGCTCGGAGGCAAAACAATTTGTGAAGGCTGTGGGCAGACGGTTGCGCGAAAGGGGATGCGACCCAAGATCGGGCTCGTACCTGGTTCAGCGTATTTCATTAGCGATACAACGTGGAAATGCGGCGGGCATCATGGGAACGTTTGAGCCGGGGACGTGTCCGATCTAATATTTAGTTAGTATAGTTAGTAGTATTTTATGACGAAGCATGTGCTGATAACTTTTCTTTTTGTATGAAGAAGCCTGTGGCGAATGCGTTTTACGTTCAACCGACGAAACCTGCGATGTGGATTGCTTTTATATCCTGTTAACATAGTCTAGATTCTGTATTTAAGTATTACGTAAGACTTTCGAGAGGAAAAAAGTGGCTCACGAACTTTGGATGTTTGTTAATCAATCACGTCAGAGTTGAACGGAATTGGATGAAATTTGGCACCCAGATAGAGAAAAAATCTACCAATCAAATTTGCCGTAGGTAAAACTGCGGGCAGTATTCTTTTGTTTTGAATACTTTGTTCTCAAAAGAAAGGTACGCTTCAACAACTAACTATAGTACTTGTAGTACATTACATTAATATTCGTTATTATAAAAGCTCAAGATTTTAAGTGAAACATATGTATTATGGGTCCCCAAAGGTGTATTGCGATGTAACGACACTTATCTCCGCATATACTTACAAGACGACATGCACGACTACCTATTATGTAGGTGCCTATTTTGTCAAAGTATACTCCAAGGAATAAAAGGTGTATTTTTATTTCGTTTATTCCATTAGTATTTAAGATCTTCCTGGCGTCTTTTGTAAAACTTTTCGTCTATCAGCCAGACTGCATGGTGTATAGAAAACATCTCATTACTTAAACTACTAAGTTCATTAAATTTACTTTCCGTACAATTATTTATAAATCACCGTTACATCGTCAGTAAGCTCCTGTTAACATTAATCATTGTAATTATCTCTATTCCTGCGTGTCCAGTGTACACTTGCGTTACATGTAAGGTAAATGATAAGAGCCAAAACTTAACACGAAATCAACGCTCGGCATGTTATTATTAGGCGGCCAATTATTTCAAGCAGACCATTATTAATTAACTTTGGCTGCGTAGCGGTAAAGTTTAATTATTGAACTGTTCTCTAACCCACAACTTCTATAAGGGCCATATCGGACCGTCGCTTCGTTAAAGAACAGTATTTTTATTAATCTGGTCATAGACACATGGTATTTTCCTCATTTTGTTTACTTCACCAAATAAATGCAAGTCTTTGCCCAGCAGTGGGACAAAGATGAATAAACAATAAAAAAAATATTATATATAAAATCTGTAAGTCTTCAAATAGAGGTAAGCTAGAGGTGTTTCAACACCCGATTTTCGTCGGAGATATATTTTATGTGCCAACATGAGCTAATCTCAAGCACGACTAAACTGACTTCTGTCATATTTTCTCAAACGCGTGAAGGTTTCCTCTTCATGTCTTACTATACAATGCGTAGCGTGATTAATCTCTGTAAATTACAGAAACTTGTAATCTTTGCGTTGCAAGCGACTAGTCGAATCACTCGGCCACCACGCCTCCACGGTGTTCTACATAACATACATGTACGTACAACATATTATGTACGTACTGTAGAACTTGCCCATTTTGATTCTATAAGGAATATTGTAAGAAACCAATTTGTTGTGAATTATGAACGCTCTTCAATTTATTCCAGTTCTCGTGGCTACGTCACAAGGCTGTATCTTTTTTGTAAAATCATTATACTTTCTTCACTTCTCCTGTCTGTGGAATGCAACCAGAGCCTTCAAGGACCATCGAATCAGTCATGCAAGACGCTCCCTGGTTGCATTTCCAATTTGTACGAACGATCTAAAAACCACTGGACCAGATTGAAAGGGAAAGCAGGTTTGTGCTACGCGTAAGTGAGTAATCTTTTCACCGTACTTTTTATCGGGATGAATTAACTCATGTTAAAACTAACATATTGCTTAAATTTTCATTTTGTACTTAGAATAACTTAGTACATGACCTGGCGTACTAGATTTTAAATGCAATATAAAAAAAGAAATAAGCTTGTCCAAAAGATCAAATCATTGTCTTACAGTAGAGAGCCAATGTTGGCAGCACTACTGTGCATACGGTGCGCTAAAACTTGGCATAATTATTCTGCTATAAGGTATGTAAGACTAGAGAAACCTGGCGCTCTATACTCTCTGCCTATCCCGTATATAGATGAGAAATACATTTTATTTGTCTGTATAATGGAAAGCTACTATCATCGAATTATCAAACGAAATAGAAATCGTGACAGAACTTGTCATGTCGTGCTATTGCGAAAGAGTGCAGTCCTTTTCGCACTCTTTAATGATGGCAATAATATTATGGTGGATCCCTGGACCCCATGGAGTATTACGAGAGTTAAAAGGCACTACTGGCATTGCGGTGCGGGGCCCTACTCTATCCATTACACTACCAGAAGAACCACAGAAGGAGTATCCTTCCGCGAATGCTCGGTCTGGAGAATGAATTTTGCGTTAATATTTTCCCCAGAGCGTGCATGGAGCTCTTCAAGAAGAGTGTGAAATAATCAATGTCAGCAGCGAGTGGTACACTTGTTGGAAGCGTCCATTGGCAGCGGTACCCGCTTACCATCAGGCGGGTCACGTGCTTGTTTACCACCTAAGTGGTATTTGAAAAAAATGAAATTTACTGTTTCATCTTCAACCTCCTGAGTAAGTAACTTATTATCCATGCATAGCATGATGCAGAGCGTCCTATAACAAATTAAATGTAAAATTATAACTGACTTTTTATCCTGTGGGATGAAGTCATTGTGCGGGACTCAAAGAAAAAATATGATCATTACGCTGGCACATTAAGGATCCAAATAAAGGAATAAAAATAGCGACGGAGCCGCATTATTCTAGCCTGAGCGAAGTACTAGTGGTGTTATGTTGTCTGTCACTCGAGTTTCGGATATTGTCAAGATTCATGCTTAAAAATGCGAAAGTTAGTGCGGATATTTGTTTTCACGCAAGAACTGAACGAGATTTAATGAAATTTGCGAATGAACTAGATTATTATCTGGATTAACATAAGGGATATGTTTTATTACAGAAAAGACATTAGTAAAATTATACGCGAGGGAAACCGCGGGACACAGCTAGGACTCACTTGTTTCTAGATGAATACTCATGAAATTAGCTTATGCACAACTTCAAATAACATATGTATACTAGAATATTTAGCTTATTAATCATATTATAAGTTATTTTTCATTCCTCAGTAATTTTTCACATAAAAGCTAACATTAATGTGGCTTATACCTTCGAGTATCGTATATATAGTATAGAGATCCTTGTGCCTTCTGGAAAGCACGCTCGTAACACCAAAAGTATCAGGAATTTTATCACATCCTTTTTGCAGAACTCTTTGCGACTCCCTAGGGAAAGCCTCT
The DNA here is from genome assembly GCA_016069955.1 of Drepana arcuata. Lineage (NCBI taxonomy): Eukaryota > Metazoa > Arthropoda > Insecta > Lepidoptera > Drepanidae > Drepana > Drepana arcuata. The sequence goes on along the minus strand of JACCPG010006615.1, from coordinate 10,405 downwards.
TCTATTTTAATAACTCCTCTTACAGCGACATCCCTAATTTAACTTCCAAATATATTTTTTACATACATATCCGCTTCCCAGGAGTAACTCTTTCCCCTCCCAGACCCTTCAATAAAATATGTAGAGAGCATGCTCTCACGATGATCTCTGCTATTCGGAACACGTTTGGGGTCGGGATTTGGGATGAGGGCCGCCCTCCGGCCAATGAACCTCGGCTCCATATATTTAGAGTACCTCACTTCCCCTATGAATGTTTAGAGTAGCTACTTGATTGAATCGTAGCAGATGCTTTTCTGAACTATTATTCAAAAGTTTAGCTATTTGTCGGCGTTCTAGCCGAATGGTTTGTCTGCAGAGTCGAAAGGCAGTCGGTTCGATCCTACAAGTATATAAAGGTATATATATGTATATACATAATCAAGTTACTATAAGTTTGTACGTCGCGGCTACACCCGCGCAAAATTGTACGTATTTTTTCTCAGAACATTTTCTATGTGTGAATCTATTTAAAAATGTATCGCTCTGCCAAATTTCAACCAACTCCGTTTAGTAGTTTTTGCAATAAACGATTTGCAAGGAACAAACATACGCGCAAACACACATAATGCTATAGTAGGAAGTAGAATGTGAATCGTTGTCTATATTGTTCCCATAGTAGGTACAAACTTTGTTCAGTTTGGGGCTGAATCGAAATGTATGGCATTGTACCTAGATACACATACAGATTTGACTTGCAACCTACTAATGTAATCATGAGTTACAGAAGAATCGTCGTAGCAAACATTTCTTCAAGTCTACTTTCAATAGTTCAAGTTTTTCTTAGTTGATTTGGGACTGGGTCAATTTCTGTAGAATTGCCCAATGATTATTTTTGTAACCTTCAATTAACCAAGTTAGTACAACGTATCAGAATGAATTATCGACAATCTTTTGAGTCTGTTTCAAGAACCATAACGGATTTCTGATGTAAATTCGTTTTTATTTTTATTATATAACAACACAGAACAAGAGATAGTATCTGAACTTTTATAGCATGTGATCATCTACTAAGCTACCAAGTCCCAATTACTATTTACAACCCTGACCTATCACAACGTGATGCCGGTTAACCGGTGCAACCACAAATTGGTCTCAATGATTGTGTCCTTGGGAAGGAGCGTCTTGGATCCGATGGCGATTAGAAAATTGAGCCTCAGTCAATTGAGTCTATGGGGGTCAACTTTACTGGAAATGTATGTCATGAGATAATGATTGAAGAATAGCGCAATAGTTTTTCACTTAAATTTTCTCAAGTCATTTAAAAGCCTTAAGGTGTAGGCTGACATGTAAAGAGAGTACCTTTTCCCTGGTGATATTTTTAGTTCCCATCATGACAGATGGCGAGTCGATTGCCGTTTCTCTAGGAATACTGTATACGTCTTAGAATTTATTCAGGTTTCGTATGCAAGTCTCCCCTCGGCGTTAGTTGCAGTAGTAAGATCAGAAAAAAAACTCTTTGGTACAGTCGGGGCATGAACCACCAGGGTTCCAATTAATTATATTTTGTAAAGACACATTTCTCGAAACAGAGATTATTAAAACAATGGACGAATTGCAAGTGTTAAGTTGTTGTCGTCAATTGCTAATTTTACAGTCTTTGTCACTCAGTAATGATAAAACACACATATATATTAAAACGCCGAGTTCCTTTGCCAGTATTTCAAGGCTGAAACCAGATTGTCAAAAGTGTCATGAAAGTCTTTACTAATAACAAAAAGTGGAAGAGTTTATTCATTCCTTTGAATACGCTATCTCAGAAACTACGTATCCGATTTGGAAATAAATTAAAGCCCGTCTATTGAGGAGGTCTATCGGTGCTATTAGCTATACACTAGTAGATATAACCCAAGAAGTATGTAAGGATCGTAGCAAGTGGAAAGAAGTGGTCTCTGCATACCCCTACGGGAAAGAGGCGTGATTATATGTATGTATGTATGTATGTATGTATATAACCCAAGGGAAACTACGGGGCGTAGCTAGTCACTCATAAGTGTCGTGGCTTGAGACTTTCTCATAATTATAGCCAGAAAAGTAAATAATACAGGTGGATAATTTTTTATGGAAATTCGTGATACCAAAGTCGTATTTACATTTCGAAGTGACTACGAAGCCAAATTGTCCAAAATGAAGCAATTTTTTCCTCCATTCGACACTTATCTCGTATCAGTGTCCAGATCTTTCCATCATCCAACTTCGAGGGCTATCATTAGTCAAATGTGCCTTACTGATGTTATCAAATATTTAAATGCACTGCAATCATACAATCTTACTATCCCAAGATCGTATTCTTCCAGTCAGGAAGAGTTAAATAATGTTATTTTGTAATTACCTCGTTTATGCAATCAACAGAATCATTTACATATGTACCTATATGTTTAAAGTCTTATCACTTTCAATGTTGTATGAGAGATATAATCATTTGTTTGTATCCCACAATGTTCATTGTATATAGGTATACGCGAAGACAAGTATGGCAAATGACAGTATATTTTGGAGACGGTACTAATTGGAAGACTAGATGTGAACCTCGGTTTCACTCACGTCAAGTTTGATTCATTGATTTTTAATAATGTACAGGTGCTTCAGAAAATATTACAGTTGACTTTTAGATTGGATATTGCGAATATATGCTCAAGCTGAAGAAATGAAATTGTAATTGTAGTAAAAGGAGTAGGCAGAGGTGTACAGATAATAATACTCACCCACTTTTGCTTTTTGCTTCTAAGTTAACATGATTAAAAGGAGAGTAATATTCACTCGGAAACATAGTTTAATATGTGATTTTCAACTTTTAATGACATAAAAATGAAACGTGGTTAAATTCTAATTCTAAATGTTAAATTTTATAGCAACAGCTTTTAAGCGAAAATAAGGTAAAAAAAAACTTGGAATGTTTTATTTTTCCTATGAAACATTTAAGCATCTGTCCTATAGTCCAAGACATCTCGTTAAATTTTCATATTATTAAAAAGAAAATCAAGTTTACTATGGATTAATGAAGTTTTCCATAAGTGAAAGAATTTTGAAAATTGGTTGATAAGTTTGAATTTTTCAATAAAAAAAATATTATTATTGGTGGTCATTGCCAAGAAATTAAAAAAGAGAATGGTTTACGGCTATGTTTGCATTAGGCATTAGGCCTTCTATCTTCTGTGTTATCAGTTATGTATACTTAATGTGACTCACACTTAAGGAGATCTCAATCAGCGCTTGTCAGTTTTTATAAATACATTGATAGGACTTGGATATACAAAAAAGATGAGTGAAGAAAGGTTACAAATATACAAAAGAATCGATCAGCCAAGGATGGGAACGGCACGAGTACTTGAAAGTGGCGAGTATTTATTTATAAGGAAATTGATCGATGTGGATAAAGAGGTCTTTAAGTCTAGAAGATCAGTGATCCTCGTGAGTGACTCGGAGTGATCATACATCGATATTTATGTACGCTAAAGCGAATGGCAACACATAGTAGTCTTCGAAAGGGTAGACAGAGATGTGTAGTTCCCACACACCCACATTCATCGAAGAAACATGGTACATTAAAGATTCGAGCTTGCACTATTTGTGTTGCACGTGACTACTAGACCTCAGCCACCTCGGCTTCAATTTGTGGTAAGAACAATAAATAGTTAATTGCTAATTCTCTCGAAGGATCTATTCTAGGTTTTTGAACAAAGGAATAGAATCATTCCATTATTATAGTGACTCGTAATCCAAAGTAGGCAGGATCGACCAAGGCATTGTTGTCGCGCACGCACCGTGACTGACGCCTGCAGGAGTGCGCAGGAGTGGCCGACTTTTTTGTTCAATGGCTGCCTTTACGAGATTCAAAATCAAAATCTACATATGTATGTGTAGTGTCTATATGTATTTCATATGTATTTTGTCTGCTTTGTGTATGCTACAGGGGAATCACGTATTGTATTGTATCCTCACGCCTTCCCACAAGGGACCCCGAAGGGGTACCCCCACATTTCGCAAGAGATATATTTTAGGTACTAACGTGACAGATGGCGAATCCATCGCCGTTACTCAAGCACGACTATACATACGCATTTGAATTGCTTCTCAGACGTATGCAGGTTTCCTCTGGATGTTTTCCTTCACCGTAAAGAATTAAGTATATGTTTATAAAGAGATCAAGACACAGGGAAAAGTATTCACGTAGTTTTTACGTTTCATTTGTTAGCATCGCGTTATTTATAGTAACATTACAATATTATTATGAATGTGAAAGTTTGTGAGTATGTTTTTTCCTCTATCAAGCAAAAAGTACTGAGCAGACTAGGAAGAAATTTAGCACAGAGATAGATTACTAGCTAGATTAAAACATAGAATGCTATTTTCTAGAATAAAATCCGTAAAATAAGAAGCCGTGGTGGCCGAGTGGTTCGAGCAGTTGCCTGCGACGCATAGGTCGCAAGTTCGAATCCCGACTGTACCAATGAGTTTTTAGCTTTACGGTGAAGGAAAACATCGAGAGGAAACCTGCATACGTTTGAGAAGAAATTCAAAGGTGTATGTTATAGTCGTGCTTGAGTAACGGCGATGGACTCGCCATCTGTCACTTTGGTACCTAATATACCTCTGGCGGAAAGTGGGTGTGTGGGTATTACCTATACACCTCTGCCTACCCCTTTGGGGACCCTTATGGGAAGGCGTGAAGGCGTGAGGATATATTATTATTTTATAAAATCTACCAGAGATGTCAAATTTTAAGCGGTTGATTCTCTCTATACTACTTGTTTTGCTGCAATCACACGTCCATGTATATAATTAAACATGCTTTATTCAATTATACATAATGAATGGCGATCTATCCACTAAGGTATCTATTAACAAGACCACAGAGAAGGCAAGAATATTCATAGATATCCGCGGAATCTGATATTTGATATGTGGATTGTGTGGCCACCGCACTGTAATCAATAGCTTTGGTCCAATAACTTGTTTGCAGTATTTTAATTATGAATTCACTTGAATTAAAATGAGATCAGTTAGGTAAATATCGTTCGATGAATAACCGTTAAGAAACTCAGGAGTTTTTTCGTAAAATCGTAGATATACATGACGTCAAATTCATTCATAATAATAATATTCCGTAGGCGGTTACCGAGGAGTACTATACAAAAATTGCAGGTTCAAATCCCGACTGTAGCGATGAGTTTTCTGAACTAAAGTGGTGCCAACGACCATGGTGTTGAAAGACTCCGTAGACGTAGGTAACCGCTTACCATCAGGTGGCCTATATCCAGATTTGCCCATCCATACATACATTCATCACGGAGTAGGCAGAGAGAGTAGACCGCTTGTTGTCTACTAGACGTACTGACCTCTTTCTCTCACCTCTCTATAATACATAAGTTTACGTGGAAGACAGAGCTAAGCTACAGATAAGTCAATCACACCTATTAAATTTGCTTTATAACAATTCTAGTTTAATAAAGATTACCTGTACAGTCCTAATTAGCCTAGCGCCAGTTACTTCGTAAACATGTAAAATAAAAAAAACAAATTTGAAAACCGCATCTCATTTCACGTGTTGGTCTAATTTGAGCTTTAATTTATGTAAGCAAGGATGCACAATGGTTTGTAGGTTAAGTTCGTGGAATCAGCTGTGGCCGAACGCATCTGTCAGTATTGGCGCGAACGCAGCGCGCGCTCCATGCCTGCTGAGATTACCCGTGTATAGTAGTTCTGGCGCGAAAACTTACGATGTTTGTTTATTAATTTTTTTATTTAATATCTGATGGTGACTTGCTGACGGAAATTTTTCTGCTGCAAATTTAGTAAGTACTATAGCATTATTTTAATAGTCTATAGTTTATTGATATTCCGTGGTTCTGCTTTTTTAAATATGTTTTCGAATTTATTAACTGTGGAATATGAGGTTAGCTTTCCCTAGAGAGTACAGCATGGAGTTCTTCAAGAAGGTCGTTTGAAAAAATCCTTCAAAGTCGGCAGCCGCGAGTGATACCCCTGGTATTGCAAACGTCCATGGGTGGCGGTAACCGCTTACCATCAGGCGGGCAGGCTATCTTGAGGGTAATAAGGGGTATGGTGATGTAACATTCAGAAAACTCTTTATAAGATATATTTTTATACCCATTAAGAATGTTTAGTTTAACAGTATCCTGGCGAACCCTAGTTCTGGTGATATAAAATATTTATTGAAATTATATAAGCGTAGATTTTAATTACTTCTATATTCAGGTGTCCTCACGGAGTGACATAGTCGCTGTGCGACAAAACTCCTTAAATAAAGAGAACAAAAATAATTATTAAGGTATGTGTAATAAATATATTAAGAGCCGTGGTGGCCGAGTGGTTCGAGTAGTCGCCTGCAACACAATAATATAACAAGTACGAATCTCGTCTGTACCAGTGAGTTTTTCTGAATTTCTGATCTAAAGTACGCTGATTAGTCACACCACGAGCTTTACGGTGAAGGAAACGTCAGCAAGACCGTGATTTTTTCACGGCATGAGTTGTTTTCTGAAATAAAATGCTAATCCAGCTAATAATCTTCATCTATGCTAAATTTCATCCAATCCCATTGAGTAGTCTTTGAGTGAGAAATTATCAAACATTCTGACAGACGTTTGTATTTCTATTAGTAGGATAATATGTAACTGTAATATAATGATATAATATATCCTCACGCCTTCCCACAAGGGTCCCCGAAGGGGTAGGCAGAGGTGTATAGGTAATACCCACACACCCACTTTCCGTCAGAGGTATCAGGTGCCAACGTGACAGATGGCGAGTCCATCGCCGTTACTCAAGCACGACTATACATACGCCTTTGAATTTCTTCTAAGACGTATGCAGGTTTCCTCTCGATGTTTTCCTTCACCGTAAAGCTCGTGGTGTGACTAATCACTGTACTTAAGTTCAGAAAAACTCATTGGTAGTGGTGAAGGAATACATCGAGAGGAAACTTTCATACGTCTGAGAAGAAATTCAAAGGGTATGTATAGTCGTGCTTGAGTAACGGCGATGGACTCGCCAAATGTCTCGTTGGCATCTAATATACCTCTGGCGTATATAACCTATACCCCTATAACCTATACCTCTCTACCTACCCCTTCGGGGACCCCTGTGGGAAGGCGTGAGGATATTATTATTATTTATTATTACCAATGAATACTCGTAAGGAAGTCTTACAACAAAATCCGAGTGTTCAACTAGGAATTCCCACAAATCACGTATTTTGTAGCCACTTAATGGGTTGGGATAATATGTTTACCGGAAATTATGGGACATATCATGACATGTGGTAACCAATGGCGGTTCAATGAACTACTTCGGCTTAGAACATACCGAACATTATGCGCTTGCGCAAGTATATAAACAAGTTTTCTTAACCAGATGTCTTACGCCGAGAGTTCAATGGAATTTCTAAATGCCTTCATTATTTCATTACAGATGCTCGGGTTGGCTTAATTGTAAAAAGGTGCATTTTGGATTAGTTAAATTTGTTTGTTTTCATTTAGTATTTATACTCCAATATAATAATAACTATTTATAATAATAATATATATATAACTATTTAACAGTAAAAAAAATATTGTTCAGGTCCTACAGATTAAACCTAGGTGTAAATACGCCATAACATTTGAGACTAGCTAATTACTGATATTTGAGTCAAATTTGATCCAATTCTGTTCTTCCGTTCTGACGTGATTGGGTAAACATACTCTTCTCTTCTCTTTACACTCTTCTAGAACAACCCTATGCTTTTTTCACTAGATGCAATTTCTGCGTGGAGTTCAATTTACAACCTAAGCTACTGCAGTTTGAAATTTGTATCTATACATTTCTTCTTCAAAGTATGCAGATTTGATGATCGTGATATTAGGAACGTAAGTTCAGAGACAGAACTAATGAGGTTGTCATTAGTTCTGTCAGGTTTCGAAGAAACAATTTTGTGTTGCAGGTGACTACGCAATCCACAAAATACCTTGTACATTTTATCAGAAATATCGAAATACTAATAAATTTATTGCCCGCTGCGTGCAGTGAGGCCATTAAATGAACATTATACGTTTACAACTATTAACTATATAAGTGTTGTCTATAAATATAAAGAGGTTCAGATCTGATATGACTTTGGAAACTTTCTACTTTAGTAGCTTTTTATGGTGTGTATTTATTTCATTAAAGAAATACATTTACTTGCATGATAGCCCAATAGACAATAGACGATACTATAATCTTCAGTTTGTGTACTAAATACTAACCACGGCTCAAGTTGCTCAATTAAAGTATACACTGCCATGTTTAAGTATTGTCCAGATCGGATTATTACCTAAATGTAGAGCATAAAATAATTAAATAATAATATATCCTCACGCCTTCCCACAAGGGTCCCCGAAGGGGTAGGCAGAGGTGTATAGGTAATACCCACACACCCACTTTCCGCCAGAGGTATATTAGGTGCCAACGCGACAGATGGCGAGTCCATCGCCGTTACTCGAGCACGACTATACATACGCCTTTGAATTTCTTCTCAGACGTATGCAGGTTTCCTCACGATGTTTTCCTTCACCGTAAAGCTCGTGGTGTGACTAATCACTGTACTTAAGTTCAGAAAAATAAATAAAAACATAATCTAAAAAAAAATGGGCTCGATTGCTCAAGTTGGTTATGTATTTTAAATGCATTTTAAATGTTTGTATATATATCCCCACCCCTTCCCACAAGGGTCCCTGAAGGGAGTTCGATACCTATTTCCATTTCGCATTTGGGTGAAGAGCATATTTCTTACCTAATTCGGAGTGTTTGTTATTTTTAAGTACTTACTTACAGCATGAAAGCTTCTTGATTGGTAGGTAAAGCGCCAGCGATACCCATGGTATTACTATATATATATATATACTCTGCAGGAATATTGCAAGCGTCTTTAAATGGTGGTGATCGCCTACCATCAGACGGACCTAATGCTTGTTTGCCACCTTAGCGGTAAAAAAAGTATTCAAAGAAAATAAATTTAAAAATATTGCATAAGTACGTAACATTACAAATGACATGAAATTAATTTGGCAGTTAATTATGTGTGAGTAGTCTAGATCTTTTAAGACTACAGTGTAAACTAGCGTCACTTATGATTCATCTTAAAATTTCCGGAGGTCTACGGTCTCAGACCACAAAACAAAAATATTTCAACCAAACCAGATTACCCTTAATGCGTCTGCCCGTTAGACCCCGACTAATTTGTCTTAAAACAAAACGACTTTACGCTATTTAGATAGCGCATGTAAAACATGAGGTTATTCGACCGAGTTCAAATCGACAGCATTCTTTTGTGTTTGATGGCTGAGAACGCTTTCGATTTCGTCAGATGAGCTCGGTTTTTGTTACCTCTTATGGATAGCAAAGATGTCTAACAAAAAAAATACATCATGCTCCAATCTGATTAACTTATTGTGCGTTTCTGTAAAGGTATGAAAAACTGTGTGGTAATGGTGACAGTAAATAGTGGCCTGTTTGGTTCGGTTAGTGGTTTATTCGTTTCAACGTTTAAACCTTAGAATGCGGGATATCTGAAATTGTTCGAGAACAGTTGATAGTTAGTGTAGGCTAATGTCTCAAATTGTCAAGTTCAATGGTAAGGCGAAAATATCTTCACGCCTTCCCACAAGGGTCCCAGAAGGGGAGGCAGAGGTGTATAGGTAAAACCCACACACCCACTTTCCGCCAGATATATGCTTTAGGAACATACATACATACATATCATCACGCCAAGTCCCTAACGGGGTAGGCAGAGAGTATAGAGCGCCAGTTCTCTCTAGACTTACATACCTCTTTCGCTTCGTCCACATTCATCAGTCTCTTCATACATGCTCGTCGGTTTCGAGTACTCTTAACGTTCCCGTCCTTTAGGAACATAAGTTTAAAAAATATCAGCTTAGAATGTAATTTTGATTAGTTTCCTTTAATTGTGCCATAAGGGCACAATTAAAGGAAACTAATCTGTTAAAAGTTAAGTCTAAAGCAACTGTTATTTTTTCTTAAACACCTTGTATATCAAAGATATCTTAAATTTAAATGCATTTCAACGAGTAATATAAACAGATTGTAGTATGGTGTATAAAATTAGAACGCTTGCAATAATTTACAGAGCTCAGCTAGAAATCCACGTTTGTTTATGCAAGACGTGTGCCTTATCGTCGGCAGTGAAGGTCGATGCAAGTGCACGGGCGAGTATGCAACCAAGGCTTTACATCAACGAAAGAAAAAACCTTTTACGCAATTCGTAAATACTTATACGATACGTACAGCTCAGCCAATAAAATACGAGAGGCTCTGTCCTCTGTGAGATCTTTGAGTGGGCCTTACGCGAGTTCTATTCCTGGGATCA
>JACCPG010006614.1:0-66643 GCA_016069955.1 Drepana arcuata | reverse complement strand
GTGCCACTGGGAATTCAAAGTGCTACAAGCGATGGAGGTTGCATGGAATATATTATTAATGCCATATAATACAAATGCATGATCGCAATACGCAAATTCCGCAAAACAATGATTGTTAGAATTTTTGTCTGTTTATCTGTTCGTCTGTTTGTCTGTGCGTTTATGCACACTAATCTCAGAAACGGCTTATCTGATTTAGATGTGTTTTTGACTATATATTGTGGTAAGCTTCACTTAAAATTCACTTAGGACCCTTGTGGGAAGGCGTGAGGATATATTATAAAATGTCCAAGGTAAACTAAAATATATATCTAAATTTGCTGCCGAAAGTCACTATTCCACGTGGATGAAGTCGCGGGAACAGCTAGTGTACAATATTTAGGTGCCTCTACTTTTGGCCCCTAAATATTGTACAAGTTGCCTGTTGGCGCCTAAGTATTGTACATGTGTATCCTTCATGATAAAAAAAACTGTTACCGAATAAAACACTTCTCCGAACTTGTTGTCCCCGTGACGGTAAAATCGATTATTACGCAGGTGAACAGCGCCTTCAGAATCAATCTTATGTAAAAATATACCTTTCAAATTAGTTTAGGAGTTCCCGAGATTAGAAAGTAACGAGGAAACCACTTTTCTTTATAATAAGATGTATAGATAATGGCAAGTGCCCGCTACCGCTCATGCCGTGGCCCGCAGCCCGCGCAGTCGCGGCACATCAGCTATGCACTGAGGGAATAGTGGAGAGGCGCGACACCTAGCTCATTTCATTGTCTCCTCTTACTACCCCGGTCCTCTGAATTTTGTAATAGTTTGAGCAATGCCATCACATATTATACACGAAGCGGAGGCAGCTCTAGGCGTCTCTAGCATGTAGCGTAAAACATTACCCTGATTTTACTGTATATTTTCAACCACTTCGTAACTTTCTCATTCTTGATTGATTCGAAAAATAATACTCTCAAGGATGACCTTGATGGTTGAGAAAAAAATAATACTCTCAAGGATGACCTTGATGGTTGAGAAAAAAATAATACTCTCAAGGATGACCTTGATGGTTGAGAAAAAAATAATACTCTCAAGGATGACCTTGATGGTTGAGAAAAAAATAATACTCTCAAGGATGACCTTGATGGTTGAGAAAAAAATAATACTCTCAAGGATGACCTTGATGGTTGAGAAAAAAATAATACTCTCAAGGATGACCTTGATGGTTGAGAAAAAAATAGATACCACGATACGCTCACCATCTGTCACGTTTGACCTAAATATATATTTGGTAAGAAGAGGCTGTTATTACCTATATCTATGCGTACTGTAATCATGGACCTTTCAAGGCAGAGGTGTGTAGTAATTTACGCTCTTTTCACCGAAGAAAGATTTTTGTAACAAAGTGATAGATGACGCGTGAGTCACCGATCCTCACGCGCGACTATATACGCCTGACGTTCTAAAATGTATGCAGGTTTGATCTCAATGTTCAGCGTTAGGCTCGTAAAGTGATTAATCACTGTCCTTAAGTTTATAAATCATCATTATATGTTATCGAGAAATCAATAAAATCAAATGTATTTATAAATTTCCATAGCTGAAGTGTCGTCCAAATGCAATGATCGGGCTCGCGTCGCCGGCACGGTTGGTCGAGCTAACTTGGTTACGTGGGATCAAAGGCCGTCGATACACGTACCCGCTTTACACTCCCAACTTATTTAAATAATACATACATCTAGTACATATAGCCTTAGTGGCACAGTGGCTTGAGTAGTTGCATGCAACATAAAATTACAAGTTCGAATTCCATCATCCCGTCATTATCTGTATCAGAATCAAGGTTCAAAGTGTCACTGGCTACTATTCCAGAGAAGGTATTTTCGTGTTTGAGAAACAGCGACGAACGCGTCATCTAACGGCTTCGATTCCCGCTGAGGGCAGATATTTGTATGATGAACATGATATATCTATATATATAAATAATATTTGAGTTTCTGTTTGTAATATTGAAATAACCGTTTTTACTACATACATGCATATTAATATATATACGGTAAATACACCAAAATAAAATTTTCAAAAATTTTTGTCTGTTTGTGTGTCTGTCTGTTTGTTCCGGCTAATCTCTGAAACGACTGGACCGATTTTGACATGTGAAAAAAAATAAATGTGTCCCAAGGTATTTATTTATCTGTCATGTTAAAAAAAAATAAGATAGGGTGACCTCGTTTTCACGTGAGTTGGAGATATAGAGAAACCAGTATCCAAATAAAAATCACTTTCTGTAAGAAAATGCTTCGTTCCCGACCTAAATTGTAGTAACACTAGTTTCCCATCTAGTGTTGTGATCATAATGTATTTATATGGTGTGTTTGTTGCAGTTCTGGCGCCTACCGCTCGTCGCCCGGCGGTGCCGACGCTCCCCCCGCGCCTCCACTGTTCCTGCCCCCCCACCTCTCGCACCTGTCACATCATCTCAACCACTTGTCGCAGCCTTTCTTCCCTTTGAAAGGTAGCCTTCACATGATAACATCTGGAAATTATTTAAAAATGGAACGCATCATAGAGTTTCTTAAGAAGGGTGTAAAACGTTTTTGCATAGCGATACCTATGGAGTTACAAGCGTCCAAAAGCGACGGTAACCGTTTAACCAGCTGGTTGATCGCATGCTTGTCTGCATCTTTGTGGTATAAAAAAAAATTGAATGAGGAGTCTGTGAGTCTAGAGAAGGCTGTCGCTCTATTCTCTCTGCTCACTCCAAAAGAGACTGGGCATACCTAATGTTATGAATCTATGCCACAATCACAAAAAAAGTAATCTTTCTACAAAAAATATTAGTAGGGGTTCATAAAGGTTAGAGAAACTGAATATTAAGTTCTTACATACATACACATCATCACGCCGAGTCCCTAACGGGGTAGCAGGGGGGTAGACAGAGAGTATAGAATGCCAGTTCTCTCTAGACTTACATACTTCTTTCGCTTCGTCCACACTCATCAGTCCCTTCATTCATGCTCGTCGGTTTCGAGTAGTCTTGACGTTCTCGTCCTTGAGCGTCCGATCGATTTGATCTAGGTAGTTGGAACGTGGTCTTCCTCTGCCTCTTCATAAATTAAATTTAAATATGTACAAGGACGGGAACGTTAAACTAACGTACTCGAAACCGACGAGCATGTATGAAGAGACTGATGAATGTGGACAGTCAGGAATGTGGACAGTTGTGGACAGACAGGACAGGGACTCGGCGTGATGATATGATGATGGTGAAATATGTGATATGTCCATAGGCTGGGGCGCCCCATGCCCGTGTTGTCCCAAGGAAGAAGCGCGCTCGACCAGCGTAGCGGAGCTGCGACGTAAAGCGCACGAGCACTCAGCAGCGCTGCTGCACTCGCTAGCCAGCTTCCAATCGCGCGCGCTGTTGCCGCTGCACCTGGCACCGCTGCCGCTGCCGCTGCTCCACGACGCGCCGCCGCCGCCCAGTGACCACACCAAGCACTTGGAGTAGGAAACATTGGTCTGGTGCGCTGTTACTAAAGCGAGTTTACTGCGACCCTTATTCAATACTATTGTTATCATAGGCAAGCATTTCAATAAAGTATCTAGAAGTTCATGCTTATAAGTACTAGGTTGGGGATTCGTTTTTTAACATTACATAGGCAAATAGAATCCATAATTAAAGACTTTTTTTGGTCTATGGTTTTCTGTGAATTTATGTGCCATACTATAAAATAACGATAGTGCCATATAAATGGTTTAATATCTATATTTTATTTTGTTTCGTTTTAACATATTTATATTAATATAAATATTAATTTCAATCACAGTATTTGACCAAAAAAAAACGATGTGAATATTTCTTTGATATTAGTAGTTTAAATTGTATATAAAAATTAACGATTAATTATCTACATATATACATATTTATCTGTACTCGATGTTCGTATGTTGTCTGTAGGCAGATTGTACATAGAAAGTCACCAGTGTTTGTACTATTAGTAATAGTATTGTTAAGATTATTATAAATAATAAATTAACTCTTATTTTTTTTATTTAATAATGCCCGTTGCTCGTTCGATTGTATCCTGAAATATATTTTACATTTAGAGATAAACTGCTGTATGTAAAACTAAACCCAATTTTAAATAATATTCCGGAGTTCTGTAATGTAACATACATAGATACTCTAATATGAAACCAGATATACAGGTGTATTAGAAAGTATCACAGAGCTCAAAGCTGTAATAGGGAACAGTAATAGAAAAAACCTTCACAATTTGATCTTTTGACCTTTAAATATCTGCAATACAACGCATGCTGTGCAATACAATGCTGGAACTGAAGGTTTGCTTAAGATTGTAAAGACAATGTTTTAATATTTGGTGTATCCTTTTAATTATATGTAGATCCATAAATAAATAAATAAATGCTGTCACGATCAAGTTACAAATGTAGAATCTCTAATAAATATATATCCTCACGAGGGTCCCCGAAGGGGTAGGCAGAAGTGTATAGGTAGTACGCACACACACCCACTTTCCGCCAGAGATATATTTAGGAGCCAACTTGACAGATGGCGAGTCCATCGCCGTTACTCCAGCACGACTATACATACGCCTTTGAATTTCTTCTCAGACGTATGCAGGTTTCCTCTCGATGTTTTCCTTCATCGTTCAGCTCGTGGTGTGACTAATCACTGTACTTAAGTTCAGAAAAACTCATTGGTACAGTCGGGATTCGCACTTGCGATATTTGTTTCGCAGGTAACTGCTCGAACCACTCGGCCACCACGGCTTATGGCATGGCATGCTATGGTCTCCTGAAACTGAAGGGAAACTCTTGCCTAAGATTGTAAATATTATGTTTGTGTACTTCTGTCTATCCTTTTCATATACATGTAGATCTATAAATAAATAAATAAATGCTGAATATAACTAGGTTTTTCTATATTAAAAATAGTTTCTTCAAAAAACAGTATAAAACCATGTTTTGATCACGTACTCACTAACAGTGTTGTCAACTTCTCATTTTGTGGAACCATTTGTTCCATTTGCATCGTCACTCACAACACCCTATAACTCCAAGACAATTGTTCTTTTAGAGACACCTGTATATCATAAATACATATAAATTGTAGTTAGTTTTAAGTAAATATGTATATATAACGTTCCCGAGCTCGACTGTATATAGGACAAGCAAGAATCACTGCACGATGCACACTGGGGGGAATTGTGAGCCGGGACCGTATAGCATTTGTGTAACTTAGACGCATACATAGTTGTTTTAATGATTATAAAATATAACATTACATATACTTTTTGTTTTATTTATATTATAAATATCCTAACGTCATGCGGTAGGGCAGAGGTGTATAGATAGTACCCACACACCCACATTCCGCCAGATTTATTTGAGTTACCAACGTGACAGATCGCGTGTCGAGTCCATCGCCGTTACTCAAGCACGACTATACATGCCTTTGAATTTCTTCTCAGACGTATGCAGGTTTCCTCTTGCCTTTACCGTAAAGCTCGTAATATGAGTGATCACTTTAATTAAGTTCAGAACATCTCATTGGTACGGTCGGGTTTCCAACTTGCGATCTTTGTGTTGCAACTACTCGAACCACTCAGCCACCACTGCTGGTTTTATTAATTTCTCAAATAAAGTGAAAGTTTTGAGAGAACTGATGCCCTACCCATCGTGAGGGACTCGGCGTGATGACATAGATACATATATGTATCACTCGACGGTAACTACCGTTGGCTTTTGACATTAGAATTTCTCTCGTAATACTGTTAGAGAAGTTTCAAAATATACCATGTTGAATATATACTATCTATTCATAAAATGAAAAATAAAATCAGTTTATCAGCAGAATATGTCTTTCAGAATAGATCTTTTTGGTTAGTAAACTCCAAACACCCGCCCATGTGTTTGGTTCTTAAGCAACGTTAAGAGGACGTTGCAGGCAATGCTCATCTAAACAAAATCCCATTCCGCCGCCGTTCCAGTTATCCTATTTGTACGGCGACATTGTAATTTCATTTCCAAACAATACATAGCGTAAGCGTTGTGTGGCTAGGAAAGCCCATAGATAGCGATTTCGATTTGAAACCGAGGATATTGCTTACACTGTTTATGAATTTATGATATGATTCAATAAAAAAAATACAAATAAAAATACGTAAATACGAATCGTTACCAATACGCATCGCGAAGTATGCTGTCCTTGTCGCACCCATTCGTTCCCGATCAGTCGCGCTCCCTTTTACGTAGCGCACGTTGCTGGACATATAAACTTATTTGCCTTTGGATTTGCCAAAACCAACTTAGTTCAGTATTGAACAATCGGGAATCTAATCTAACTTAAAAAAATATAAATCTACATTGAATGTAGCTGAAGCCCAGCGGAAATTCTAAGGAATATACGAAACATTTGTTTCGATTGTGAATGTCGCTTTTATCACATGACCTATAACACTAGCTATTGCCAGCAATAGTCGAGCTTACGGTACAAGTATCTCAGTATACTCAATAAACAGGTGTTCTTCGGACAAGGTTCCCATGCAAGATATATAAGGATTGCAGAATAGCAGCATTCACCGTAGGTATGTGCCAACGATATTTTCACGACCCTTATTGTAATTCGATTAAGAACGTTTTAATTTTCTTCAGATAACACTACTTACTTGACAACAAAAAAAATTGAATTTACTAAAAAAATATGACTTCACACCTTCCCACAAGGGTAGAGGGTACCGAAGGGGTAGGCAGAGATCTGTAGGTAGTAAACACACCCACTTTTCTGTGCCGGAGATATCTATATTTTAGGTGCCAACGTAATAGATGGCGAGTCCTTCGCCGTTACTCAAGCACGACTATATGTCTTTGTATTTCTTCTCACACTTATGCATGTTTCCTCTCGATGTTTTCCTTCACCTTAATGCTCGTGGTGTGACTTACTACTAATCACTGTACAAAAAAAAACACATTGGTACAGTCGGGAATTGAAATTGCAATATTAATGATGCAAGTCACTTGCTACCACTCGGCCATCATGGCTCTACAGCTGTATATACGTAAGTACCAATATACATATACCTAACCAACGTCATGCTTTTATGTTAATGAAACGCGACAATAGGGTAAACAGCTAGGAAAGTCTGTTTGTTACAAACTTAGTGCATAAATACTCCACGGGTGACATTTACGAGGGTTCTTAAGAAGTAAGCTCATACTTGTGATTCATCTCGAAACTTGTGATAACATTTAATTTCAAGAATGCTTGGCTAGTAAAATACGTTTATTATCACGCCGAGTAGGCAGTGAGTAGAGCGCCACTTCTGCCTATACTTACTTACTCATTCGTTTCATCCACATTCATTAATTTCTTCATTGAATAATGAATGAATTCCATTGGAAGATTAACGTCTATTTATTTATTATTTGCTACTTGTTTCAAGTATGTAAGGATGGCGTAGCAAGTGGAAAGAAGTGGTCTCTGCCTACCCCTACGGGAAAGATGTGTGATTATATGTATGTATTTGTAATTTTTCTAAACTTATTATATCCCAAAGCAAATAATGTATCTCTATGCCAAATTTAATTGAATTATGTTTAGTTATACATCGGATTTATATGATAGTATTTATATTTATTTATTTATTTGGATCACCAACAGGTAAGAACATCTTAATATTACCAGAATATGCCATAATTATATTACATACATATGTAGGTACATATATATTATATGTACATACATATCATCACGCCAAGTCCCAAACGGGGTAGGCAGAGAGTATAGAGCGCCAGCTCTCTCTAGACTTACATACCTCTTTCGCTTCGTCCACATTCATCAGTCTCTTCATACATGCTCGTCGGTTTCGAGTACTCTTAACGTTACCGTCCTTCAGAGTCCGATCTATTTGATCCAGGTAGTTGGAACGTGGCCTTCCTCTGCCTCTTCTTGCACGCACTTTTGCTTTGTATATCTGTTTCGTCAATCTTTCTTCACTCATCCTTTCTATGTGTCCAAACCAACGTAACATGCCTTTCTTCATCTTTACAATCACGCCCTCATTCACGCCAGTTGAATGCCATAATAAAACATACATAAGTGTCCACCCAATTACGGGTAACCACTATATGTGTACTATATATGTAAATTAAATATCTTTCTACCCCTAAGTAAAATGGAACTAATGATAAAAAAAAAGAAAATGGGGAGTTTATTACGCTGTTCCTTCTGACAGGTTTTTTTTTTGGGAAATCGTGGTAACTGTATATTTTTATTTAGCATGTGACGTTAAGTTTTACATGTCCCTTTGGGTTGCATAGAAAGTTTTTGATATAGATTTTTGATCTAGTCGTTTTTGCGTGAAAGACAGGACAAAAAGTGTGGTATAATCTTTCTTTGAATTGAAACAATTCCATTTCGTGTCCGAACAACATCGTAGGATAGAACACAAAACCAAACCGAGTAGATCTCAACTCTTTAATGTATAACTGTGAGTGATTTAGGCCCGAAGTTTGTGTTCAGGTGTCGAGCCGGCGGACGGGCGGCTGTTAACACAAGTTTATTATTTATCGCGTAATGTGCCACTGCGTTTGGAATAAGCATGACTAATGAATAAGCAAACATTTTAAGCTAGCTGTTCCCTGCGAATTCGCCCGCATTTAATTTAATTGTAGACGTTAGTGGTCGTTTTCGTTTTCCATCCTATGTGATACTGTACCAAACTTCATCCAATTCCACTCAAAACATCCATACATCCTTGGAAACTTTCGGCTAACACAATGTATATATTTTATTCCACAAAAAACTTGTATATACTTAATAAATACGTATTCATTTTGCTCTAAGGTATTGCCATTTCAAATATTCTAGACTTGATCGTTTCGAAGTGATATGTGAACGAGGTAAAGTAGGATTTCAGGGTGATTGCGGTCGCTGGTGGCTAGCAGACGGAAATAAATCATATATATAAATAAGTTCACTTTAATACATACAACTTAACAAAATGGTACACGACTAATTTTCCAATTGAGTGATTGGAGCATTATTCTTGTAGAGTATTATAGAGCCGGCGCTATAACAGGTCTTTAGTGCGCACGTTCTTCCGGACTGCATTGTTGAACCCTTCTCTGTATTGGTAGAATACACCACTGGAGGAAATCAGGTCCTGGTTCACATCTGGGGACAAGTGAGCTAGCTATATTGAAAATATGAAACACAAAACTCATTTGTCTGGCAAGGTATACACCTTTTTAATAAGCTACCTCAGAAATAATTGAATAACCTTTTGTAGAATTTAAAGCTGTCATTAAATAATAATAATAATATAATATATCCTCACGCCTTCCCACAAGGGTCCCCGAAGGGGTAGGCAGAGGTGTATAGGTAATACCCACACATCCACTTTCCGCCAGAGGTATATTAGGTGCCAACGTGAGAGATGGCGAGTCCATCGCCGTAACTCAAGCACGACTATACATACGCCTTTGATTTTTTTCTATTTATATATATCTCCTATATAGCTTAGAAGCGCACACAAATGCGTCTACCAAAACAAACACAATTTCCTCAGGCTGAGGCCCTCACGATTTTCTCTATGAACATACCTTGCAGATTTACATTCATGAGTATCTTCACACAAGCCAGTTTCGAGTACTCTTGACGTTCCCATCCTTGAGTGGTGGATCGATGTGATCTAGTCGGAATGTCATTCTCTGCTCCTTTGAGACACTCACAGTGTATATCTGTTTCGTCCAAACTAATATACGAACAAAGCATATAACAGTATAAAAGGTAATTATCCCCAGTGGCGTGAGACATAACTGTGCAAATAGCATAGGGCGGCGGTGTTTGCGCTCGTTAATTACACAGTGTACCGCCCCCGCCCAGCTCCTACGTATTGTAGCGTTTGGCGTACTTGTAGCTACCTATCTACTGTATACGTCCCTAAGTACATACTTGTACTATATCGTTCAATGTGCGTGTGTGTAACATTTACCACATGAAGAGCTTGACGCGTAGAAATACATATCCAGGTATACTATAATATAATATATAGCCTTCCCATAAGGGATAGGCCAAGGTGTATGTGTAATACCCACTTTCCGCCAGAGATATATTTTGATGCCAACGTGATGGTGAGTCCATCGCCGTTACTCGAGCACGACTATACATATGCCTTTGAATTGCTTCTCAGACGTATGCAGGTTTCCTCTCGATGTTTTCCTTCACCGTAAAGCGCGTGGTATGACTACTCATTGTACTTAATTTCAGAAAAACTAACTGGTACAATTGGGATTCGAACTCGCAACTACTCGAGCCACTCGGCTACCACGGCTTTTCTATTATAGATCTCTTCATACATACTTGGTTTCGAGTACTCTTGACCTTCCCATCTTTGAGTGTCCGTTCGATTACGATACAATAACCAGTTCAACCCACATTAAAAGCTATTAATAATGAACTCCGCAGCTATAGTTATAAACATTAATTTTAATAACAGTGTTTGTGTTCGCGATGAGAACATTAGAGGATGAGTTAAGTGAAATCAAACAGAGCTCGAGAGGGTTGGTAACAATTGGTTTATATAACATTCATTATAACTTGGCTCGGATTGTACAGACCGACTGTTAATATGTTACAATGGTACAATTAATGATTGTCGAAATACTTGGTCTATTTCCACCTTGTCGGAATACGGACGGACGGCCGACTGACTGTTAGAGCTCTTGAGTACGAAACTTGAGTTCGCGGCTTCGAATCCTGCTGAGGGCAGATATATGTGTGATGAACACGAGTATCCAAGACTATAAAGTCTTGGATGTCCTATGTATTTATGTACATATATATCTATCTATTTAAGTAAATATATCGTTGTCTCGTTACCATAACACAAGATTTGCTTAATTTACTTGTCAGTTTATTATTTACTAGATAAGCCTTCTGGTTATACATATCTAAATTATAGGGGATCCGGCGCTCTACTCTCTCTGACTTCCCTGGACTCGGCGTGATGATATGAGCGTATCTTTGAAACTTATAATAAATATAAATATTTGTTACTAAAAAATTATACTCGGATTCGGCGTGAGTATACGTATTTATGTATATGTGGGTGTATGGGTACAACCTACACCACTCTGCCTACCCCTTCGGGAATCCTTGTAGCATAGGTGCAGATGGTGGCCTGCCATCTCAATTGCTGCGCCAATGTATATAGGAAGTGTATGAATTAATACATAAGGCCAGACGATAAGGACGCTAATAAAATGTATGATTTATGAATATTAGCAAAGCGCGTGTCTATGGTAACCACACTCACCATCCGGGGGGACGATTGTTAGATTTAATGCCGTAGAGTCGTAGCTGTCTACGAAAATTCGTAGCGTACGTAGTCTCGTAGCGGCAGCTACGTCACTCGTAGCCTTAATTTAAATTACAATTTTAATGAACTGACGATCTTATACCCTGTTCTAACTGTATTTTCGATTAAAATTGAATACCTCCAATGAAATATTCTGACAGTACTTAGTTGTAGAAACAATAATACTGGGTGGAAGCTTCCCGGCCAAATTTCAACTCAATCCCATTATAAATCGCGTTGAGATTATTAAACAGTCACCTTAAGGAGAATTGTGCTGGCTGGGGGGCGGCTGGGCTCACAGCTAAAGGTGGGTTCACAATGAGGTTGGCATTTTAACGCTGAAGAAGTAATCCTTACCCACGCTTGACCTATCTATATATTTATTCATGGAAAGTGCGGCCCGTATATATTTTTTTACACAATCGGAGTTGCAACCAAGCACTCGGCCCGCCTGATGGTAAGCGGTTACTGCCGTCTATGGACGTTTGTAATACCAGGGGCATCACTCGCGCGACCCTGCAATAATCTTTCACACCCTTGTTGAAGACCAACTCTTTAGGTTTAGTTTAATACCCTTGACTAAATTACTAACAAGTTCGCACTGGACCCTTGGCACTGGAGAAACCCGTGGTGTTGATAGCGCTCATAGGCAGCAATAACTGTATACTTTTGGGCACCTTAGTGATTTTCCTCCGTTATTAAGCTTGTAAACTCGTAAGGTAAGTCTTCAACTTGAACTTGAATGAACATTTTACCACGTTCCAACTGCTTAGATCAAATCCATGGGACAATCAAAGTTGCGAATGTCAAAAGTACTCGAAACCGGCGAGTATGTATGAAGAGACTAATATATGTAACCTAGGTAGGTAGGTAAGCCTAGTGACAACTGGCACTACACTACGCGGGAGACTGCCAAGTGGATATATCCTCACGCCTTCCCACAAGGGTCCCCGAAGGGGTAGGCAGAGGTGTATAGGTAATACCCACACACCCACTTTCCGCCAGAGGTATATTAGGTGCCAACGTGACAGATGGCGAGTCCATCGCCGTTACTCCTGCCAAGTGGATAATTGTGTATATATATTGTATTGACTGTGAAACAAAGCCCTTATTACCAAACAATATAAGTACGCCAGTGTATCCATCCCTGAAGGCGGCGTAATATCAAAATATAATTCACGGTAGTCTATTAAAATGTCGTCATCCGACGGAATTAGGCGATTAATATCGGAATGTACCCATCGGTGGGATGTTGCGTCCTGTGGGGCCTCCCGGGGAGCAGCTGCGCGGCGGGTTATACTAAGGCAAATTGGCGGAATGTGTGTACGTTGAACAAATTATTCATTCAGTATTGGATATGTAATTGGAAAACGTTTGAAGATTTCTACAAAAAAATATTTGGCTGCGCTAGGAATGTGTGCTATTGGCGTGACAGAATCGCACGATCAAGAATATCTGTCCGAAACATTTTAATCAAATAACCACAATGAACACTATTTACAGATAAAATGTTTACTAGATAATTTGTAACATTGTCAGATTAAAGATATACTCTTAAATCAATTATTGAGCTTGATTTATACGAAATTATGTATATTTTTAATATCTCCTTTTCTATTCACATTCGCCACATCTTTAAAAGTAATTTGAAATGTATAAATGTCAATGTAACGTTAACTTTTAATTAAGAAAGTCCACGTAAGTCCTTTTGGACTGAAAACATATGTTTGTAAATAATATGTGATGAGAGTAATCGCAAATATATTATTTCCACAATCTAGCTATCCCTAAGCACGTATTATAACAAACACACCAGGGCCAACCCTAACCCCGTTATAGCAGCGAAATCCCTAAAAGATCAGGAATCAGCATGGTAACAGGTGCTTGATACAGGGGTGTCGCGCAAATGAATATTAACAACCCTTTCGCGCGCCGAGGCCGTAATTGAAAATAATAGAGCGAGATAACTCGATCGTTATACGATCATGTTGGGCTGCACTTTGTATTAAAGGAATGGTTATCGAATAATAATTTGCCCATTTTTAAGGATATACTAACTCTATTTTCCAACTAGATGAAATTGATCATACGATCGAGAAAATTCATAATGAAAATCTTATTTAATCTTCTAAAGCAAAGTTGTCTTGCCTATGGACTTAAAGTGAAATAACGCTCTATTCTTCGGTGCCGACGTTGCGAAGGAATCGGAAAGGTATTTGTTGATGGTATACCCACAAGGTTTCCCAAAGGAGTAGGCAGAAGTATCACACACTCTTTTCTTCGAAAATATATAAAGTTCCTATCGAAGTAAAGAACGAGTCCATCGACGTTTCTTAAGAACCACTATATTTTGAATTAGCTTATGTAGAAAAAACGTACGCAACGTAGCAAGAAAGAACATGAGATCATACTTAAATTAATTAAACTAAAAGAAAACATCGTGAGAAAATATACTTCAGACGTATATTTTCTCTCGATGTTTTCATTCACCATACAGCTATTTCGTATAACCTGCCAAACGTACCTTTCCTCTGAACCTGTGATATTGGCACAACTCGTCCGAAGAAGTCTTTGTGTACCTGCAGCAATACACACATGAATTAAGCGCAAATCTTAATATAATATACTATACTTAAGAGAGGTAGGGCATAACCGGTTTCCCGTTCGAATTCGGTGCTGCCCGACTGGGGCAGGACCTCCACCTTATAGAAGTCCGTAGCCAAATAACACAATTTATTGTGTTGTGTTCCTACGCGGTGAATAAGGTTTCCAGTAATGAGCTCCTTGGGGAGGGGGGAGGATTATACATTGTGTTGGAAGCAGAGGGATTAAAACCATTATGCTGCCAACACACTATAAATCTCCGGACACAGAGTGGCAACGCGCAAGTGATACTTCGGTATCGTGAGCGTAAATAGGCTACAGTAACCGTTTCCCATCAGGTGGGCCGTATGCTTGTTTGCCACTCTTGTTGTATAAAAAAAAATATACACAGAGATGAAATTAAGACGTTCAAGACCTTCGTATTCTCTCACGATAGTGAGAAAACAACAAATCTCCACAAGACTAAGTGTCTCTTGTCTTTGGTATAACAAGTCTCTAACGTGTATCATTACACGGTTCCGACCTCCTGTGGCGACAATTAAAATAAAAGAAGAATGCATTTCTCCTACTATCGGCAAGGAGCATGTAAATTTAAGCTTTCAAGCTTGGAAATAAGCAACTTTATGGTGTGTATGCGTGGTGAAGCACACGTGTATGACATCGTTAGTGATGATTGCGGTGACGAGGTGTCATTATGACTACACAGGAGTCAAAGACCCCTTACGTCAAACAATTTTATTCATACGTACCTTAGGCTGCGTTATATACGTTGAGCTATGCAAAACCAGTCAAACACACCTTGCATTCCCTCCAAGCGAATTATCCCTTGGGAGTATCAAACTGGGGAGTTTATTGATGGACTTTGACTGAAGCAGCTGATGATGGAATTAGCATCGAGAAAGGCCATTATGTTTATGGTGACACATTACAGTGCTTAATTATACAGTTGTAATAAAATAATACAAAAAAAACTGTGAATAATATTCAACCAATTCCTCTTAATGGTTTTGTCATATGTTCTGCATTCTGTGATCGGGTACGATCCCCACAGGCAAGAAAAAGGTGCCGTGATAAGCAAGTATTCATATATATGAACATCTACAATCTCGCTGATTCATATAAAACAGGCTCTGCTTAGTCAGTTTAGACGTGAGATTATTAGTATCATTATTGCTCAGTGATAATTCACGTTAAACTTTTAATTTTGGAAGCTACAATTGGTTATAATTCGTTTTAAAGTTTCTACGTTGAATTAATTTATTCCAAGGATGCATGGTTAATAATGTTGGTTACAAGTGAATGCGAACCAGAGCAATAGACTTGTAGCGCTACGAAGTGCTACAAGCGTAGCACACTACGTAGTGCGCTACGAAGTCACAAAGTCGCGTAGCAGTGTTGTAGCACCCTACTTATTATAATATTATGAACCGTCATCCCAAAATACAATTAACAATTTTAATGGCAACGACGATAATAACTATAATTTGTTTAGTTATTTCTGGAAACAATGAATGAACAAAGGCAATATTTCCCAAAAGCCAAAGCAACTCCCTAAAAGCAATTATATTTTTCGATTACTTTCCCACCACGAAACGAATAGTCTATTCCAATATAGTACAAGCGAATGAAAAAAACTAAAACAAAGATATGTACAAACAGTATCAATCGAACGAATGGCTTGGCAATAGCAAACCAATTACTAGTTTGTTACACTACACTCGGGTGAAACGGGATGCCGAGTTTGGGTCGCGGCGTATGGGTTGGGTTGAAGCGATATTGATAATAGTTCCTCTTCATATATAATTAAAAGGGGTTGCGGAGTGCATGAACTACTGAGGAAGAGGTTCTATATGACACTGTATTTATAATTTCACGACATAGTATTAACATTAATAAAAATATATAATATATATAGGCAAAGGTGTATAGGTAATATACCCACACACCCACTTACCGCCAGAGGTATATTAGGTGCCAACGTGACAGATGGCGAGTCCATCGCCGTTACTCAAGCACGACTATACATACGCCTTTGAATTTCTTCTCAGACGTATGCAGGTTTCCTCTCGATGTTTTCCTTCACCGTAAAGCTCGTGGTATGACTAATCACTGTACTGTACTTAACATACTTGTACACTTTACACACTGTACTTAAGTTCAGAAAAACTCATTGGTACAGTCGGTATTCGAACTTGCGACCTTTGCATCGCAGGCAACTGCTCGAACCACTCGGCTACCACGGCTCCATTAACATTCTGAGGCGGCTTCTTTAACAACCGCGTCCGCTTGTGGTTAGCACTCCAGCGTAACGCTATTCTGGCGCAATATTTCCGATTACGCGGGTCTCGCCAGCGGTGCGGGCGCGGTAAATCGCGACACACGCCCGCATAAACACAATTTCGCACTCATAAAAGTTATCGGCAGGCTGACGCGTTACGGCGTGCCTTACGTTTATCCCGCTTCGACGATACTCCCAATTACCTGGCTGTTGGGGGCGATGCGCGCTCGGGTTAATGGGGTTTTGTGGATAAAAATGACTCGGCTTTCTAATAATGCCTGTTAAGGACTTCCATTATATTTCATTATGCGAGTTTTCCCTGCTTTCGTAGCGCCTTTTAGTCACCAGTTTTTGTCACTTTGTTTTAGATATTGTGGAATATTAAAGTTCACGTACGTAAGTGTAAGGTTACATACAATTTATAAGAAAACTGTTTTTTTTGGGATTTTCGCGAATGCGACACATTTTGTACATAATATGAATCATAACATCTCGTTCATTATTTCATATCATCCCATCACTTTTTTGCAGGTTTTTTTTTTATAAAGATGATGAATATGAAAAATTGCCCTCAGCATTGACAACGCGAGTGTAAAAAATGTGTAATATCAAATATTTACACAATATTGGTGGCGTATAGCGTTTTTCCGTGCGGCTGCACAGGGCCGGCGTGGGGCCGCGAGGGGCCGGGTGGTAGCCCCGCCCCGCCGCAAACAATACAATCAGAGGCAATCTGCCGCACAAATAGGAAAATAGAGTGCTCGCCGAGCCAGGGCCGCCTCGGGCTACCCAGACCTACGGAGCGCGGAGCCTACAAGTGTTTACTTGCCTCACTCTCAGCTGAATATACATCAGGACTACTATTGAAGATGATACAGTTATCATTTGGACATTATTTTCACTAGCAACCCAATATCTAAAGAATATATTAATTTGGATATTCTGTAAATATGTATAAACTTTATTTGAAAATGTATGTACAGTAGTGTAATTAGAATAAACATTTGTTTAGAAGTTATGAGTATGTATCTCTATCGCGTTCACACAGACAGACACAGTGAGGCAAATGTATTTATAATAAGAGTGATTAAACTCTTAGAAAATATCAGCCAGGAAAACCCTTTTACTACTCATTGGAAACTTATGATTTTCATACAGATGAAACGCGTCGGGGTACAATGGAGTGGGCAGAAGTGTAGTAGTAGTCCTCGTCCTCTTTACGCTGGAGATATATTTAAGTGCCCACGTGACAGTTGGAAAGTCCATGGCTATTTCTTACCCACGACTGTACATACGTATGTATGTATAGTCGGTGTATATAATAATTACAATATTATAAATCAAAGGTAGCCCGACTCCGTCCCAGTAAGTTTCCACAAATAGAGATCGTGTCGTCTCCACCGGAATCAGTTGAAATCCGCGCAATTTTCCGGCGGTCATTTTTCATTGTTTCGAATCGAACGCCTGCGGCGGTACCCGATACTTATTTGTTCCCGCCAGTAAATACGGGCTTAGGTGCCGCACTTGTTTACGAGTAACTTAGCGATACTATGTATTCTGGAAAATACAGACCTGATTAATTTTTTTTTATACAACAAGAGTGGCAAACAAGCATACGGCCCACCTGATGGGAAACGGTTACCGTAGCCTATTTACGCTCACGATACCGAAGTATCACTTGCGCGTTGCCACTCTGTGTTCGGAGAGTTATAGTGTGTTGGCAGCATAATGGGTATAATCTCTCTGCTTCCAACACAATGTAACAATCCTCCCCCCTCCCCAAGGAGCTCATTACTGGAAACCTTATTCACCACGTAGGAACACAACACAATAAATTGTGTTATTTGGCTACGCACTTCTATAAGGTGGAGGTCCTGCCCCAGTCGGGCAGCTCCAAATTCGAACGGGAAACCCGTTATGCCCTACCTCTCTTAAATATATATAATAATAGTTGTTCTATATTTTACTTGACCAGCCACACTACTGACTTGTCTTATTTTCCATCTGGGTTAAACCAATAAGCTGGTCCATCAATTAATTTGATAAACCATCACGACAAGACAACCACTGACTTACATCAATTAATTTACGAGTAAGGCCCTATAGATATATTGCTTACAATGTTATTTGAGTTGCTCTGGGCAGCACCTTACAGTAGATAGCACTGATCTGCAGTAAGAATAATTTTCTTTTAAGCACTTTCCACACAGGTAGTCTTTTCAATATATACCTTTTGCTTTCTTGTGTATGTGTGTTGTGTATGTGTATCGAAGCGGAATATTGATCGAGTTGAGCGCTTATTTCCTTCACCTCATCCTCCATTAATTCACGTAGCACATCCTTATCCTTACTAAAAACTATTTAATTTAAAAAACTTTGTACACATACTCTTGGAGGTATTAGAAGTAACATAGGATACTTTTTATTGAAAAAAATAACATTTTACGAAAGATAAAAGCCGTCCACGCCGACGAAGTCGCGGGCACAGCAAGTGTACATATATAAGATGACCTCATAGCCAATAATAAATGTATTGTGGCTAACGTCTACACGCTGATTTATGATAGAATCTGAATATTTACGTGTAAATTGCCCATTTATTTCGTATATTCGAACATTAATTCTCGAGCGATAAAACCATTTTCATATTTATTTAATAGTGTGTGCAACAGAGAAGACCACGTTCCAACTACCTAGATAAAATCGATCGGACACTGGAAGATCGGGACCGTCAAGAGTACTCTAAACCGGCCAGCATTTTTGAAGAGACAATTCTAGAGAGAACTGACGCTCTATCCTCTCTGCCTACCCCGTTATGGACTCGGCGTGATGATATGTATATATTTATATGAATAGCTAACGTACAATAAATACTATGATAATTGTCATTGTTATGCAATAAGGCTTAGGACCTAAATGACTAACTTTGAGTTCTGTTCTCGACTACAATAGATTCAGAAAGCAAGTCTTCTGAATAGTATAAATAAAGGCATGACACTGGTTTGACAAAACTGAGTGTCAGGAAGAAGAGTCACAGGAAGACCACGTTGGAACAACCTCAGATCGTTACGGATCGATCAAACAAAGAATTTTGGACCAAAAAGGTTGGAAAGAATAAAAGATACTCGAAACCGGTTGACATATATGTAGGGACAGTTCAATGTGGACGAAGCGAAAGATGTCATTCTAGAGAGACCTGGATCTGGACCTAGATCACCCTGTGAATATGAGTACGTTTTCCAACTGGTATTGTGTCGCCAATGGTGAGTTAGGCACTCTCGTGCCTAATACGGTCTTCCAATTAACTTCACCTTAATGCTTATAAAAGTTCAGAAGACTCTTGACTTCAAACCAAGGATTGAAACTACAATATTTACTTTACAGGAGACTACTTAAAGCTACCGCGACTCTTGAGCAATACAATACAGTTATTATTACAATCATATTTTATGATATGATTTATTTACTGCCATATAAAATGTTCATCTATTGCGTATCCTTTGTTAGTTGGGACCGTTTTCTTTGTCATGGCAACAGTATCGTTTATCTCATAATGTATTGGACACAATAATGTTTCGGGACGTAATAAATTGTCTTTAAGATTATATAACGAAAACGTCAATGTATAACTGCTCCGATATGTCGTAGTATGCAAATATAATATTTTTACATAAATTCATACATACATATCATCACGCAGAGTTACTTACAGGCTGGGCACAGAGAGTAGAGAGCCAATTGTCTCTAGCCTTACAGATATCTTTCGCTTCGTCTACATTCATCAGTCTCTTCATACATGCGCCCCGTTTTCGAATAATACAACAACAAAAGAATTTTTTTTTTATCTATCTGTATGTCTTATTATGAGATCAAGACTCATCACGAAAAATTAACCATATGGAATTGAATGCAGTTTGTACTTGTACTATATAATAATAATAATAAAATAATAATATATCCTCACGCCTTCCCACAAGGGTCCCCGAAGGGGTAGGCAGAGGTGTATAGGTAATACCTACACACCCACTTTCCGCCAGAGGTATATTAGGTAGTACTTGTACTAAAGGCTGTAATATTAAAATAAAGGCTCCATTTCATTCACCCCTGTTAAACTTTGGTCCAGCAGGCGGCGCTGCGATCGTGTTCAAGATTTGAATTTTAACAACGAAGCGAAGCTGGGCGGCTAGTCCATGTAATAAGAAATGCAACATGTATACTTGAAGGTAACTTGAGCCGAAGCTCTCAGGCAAATTACATTGGCGGCAACGATTTGTTACAATACAAATGAGAGCGAGGTGCTCGCGAAGAGATCGATCTATCAACCATAATAATGGTGTTAGTAACATTTATGTCGACCAGAATTTATATTAATGGGGCTTATTTGGGCTCTTCATCTAAAATAAAAGGGCAGAGTTTATTTCACCGTCGGAGTAATTCCTGTTAAAGGTATTTATGAAAGTCGAACGAAAGTTAGACAGCCGTTTTAGCCGAGTGGTTCAAGTAGTCGCCTGCAACGCAAAGGATACGACTTGAAATCAAGACTCTACCAATTAGGTTTACTAAACTTAACTACAGTCATTAATCTAGGAACGGAAACATCGGATAGTCGCACATGAGAAACAACAACGGCTTCTCCATCTGTCAAGTTGGCACTTAAATTTATCTCCTGTGAAAAGGAGTACTACTCACTGCATATATACACCTCTACCTCTTCGGAGACCCTTGGGAAGATAGTTATATAATTAAGAAAGTCGAAGTCGGAGTCCTTGATGCAGAACGAACAAACAACCAAGCAATGACTTTAAGGCTCATTGCAGACCTTGTGTTGGATTAACGACCGGGTTTCGACAGCACAACTATATTGGAACATAGCTCGAAGACGCAAAGAAGTTTAGCCAAGAAGTGTTGGTATTCATTTTAAAGGTGAATCCTGTTCTAAATGGTAAACACTGTTGTGCCTGGGATGATGTTCGAAACTTTAAACATACATACTAAGCAGTAGTGTCATTAAAAACCCGCTCATAAAGGAAGAGTTTCTTCAAACAAATTGCAATTAACCCGTCCATTTTGAGTAGCAGTCATTTAGCCCGCAGCTTGGTGGCCTGTGTCAAAGCACGCCCGATGCCAGGGGCCTTTCCAAATTGTTTGCGTTAATCAGATACGTGGGGCACAATATGCCACATGTTTGTACAGGACAAAAGATGATAACCACACAGCTTCACAGTGCAAACGTAATTTTTTGCTTTCTACTCCAACTTGATAGCACAAACAGATATCATAGTGCCGAGGGAAGCGCTGAAATTTATGCGATGTTGATATATATATAAGAAATATATGCATTTGTCTGTACATTTAAAAATCAAGCGATCAAAACGAGTAAAATTTTTTGGTTTGTATATGAATTTATATATATAGCAAACGATCAACATATTCAATTTTAAGATGTAAACAGGTACCTATTTTTTTTCTATCGTCCTACATAAAATATCAAAATATTTTATTCTTCGTAAGGGACACAGGGAACACTTATAGAATATATAGAAGGTCACGTACATAATATAAACTAAAGTTACCAAATGCGCATTGATTAAGTTTATTTCGATACCAACAAAGTGTTTTATCTTCATAAGAAACACGAGCCAAGAACAGTAAGAATAAAGACCACTTTTCATAAAAGTTGAAACACGCTAATAAAATATTCAAATATCCTTACGCAAATGAAAGAAAGCGGATAACCGTAGCTTGGCTGCGGCTCAGACACAATGGGATAGAGCCAATAAAACCGTTTATTATCCATTCACCCCGCTCGTGGCGCCAAAAAAACACGCCTCGAGCCTTGCATATGGCGCGCACTTTATTTTTTTTAATTATACGCATGTTTAAATTTGGAACCGCCTTATTTGGAACCACGCTATTTGGGCCTATTAGTGTTTGGTGCGGAGTAGTAATCGTACTAGGATTTAGTGACAAGATTAGTTACAATAATAGAGGGGTCGGGAAATTGGGACTATAATCCTCCTAATGCGGAGTGAAACGAAAATTACTAAGCTCGTAAATAATTTAATATGGAATACGGTTCGTGTGTGTTAATTTGGGTATTATTAGTGTTAGTTGGGAACTTGGTACTGCCTAATAATATACATTTATAACACGCTGGGAGAGATAAATATGTACGAACTTTCTACTAGATCTAGTGTATTTTTCATAAGCTACTAGCTTTATAGCGATCGGTTGAAAGGTAAGAAGTTTTCAGTTTAAAATGTTTTGCAGGGCCATTTATCTTTTTTTGTGCCAGGAGCTTCTGTGGACGTATGTAGAATGATAAATCATTAATAATCTGATTAATGGTTTAGTATCTAATGCATAGAGGACATACTGACATAGATTTATATATACGAATAGTTTCACCATAGGTCCTTTAAATAATACATTATATACATTATATATTACTATATATTATATACATTACTGTACGTGAAATTGAGCCCATTACACACAGCGTTACCGGCTAATGCACTGCAGAATTGTTTCGCGGCACGCTACCACAGCCCTCGCGCGGCTGCTCGTTACACCATTATTTGAATTTAGAAAACGAACAGCCCATCGCTTAGGGGTTTTTATTTCCAGCCAGTTACATAGAAAAAAATCTTGAGAGATTTTATAGAAAATCACTAAAGGACTACCTACCTAATCTATATATATATATAGGAGATCCCATTTTTGAACTGACTCATCACGAAATCTCAGTAACTATAAGGCCGATTGACTTGAAATTTGGTAGAAGTATTCCTTACGCGATGTAGAGGTCAGCTAAGAACGGATTTTATGAAACTCCACCCGCAAGGCGTTAAATAAAAAAAACACGTTTTTCAACCATTGCTTTTTATGGCGCGAAGTACCAATGTTATCTGGGAAAAACAATTGCAAGAGAGTCGTTCTTCACTTGCGTTTTAAAATAAGAATTCGATTCTATGTTTGATTTTTTTTTAATCGATTATTTATACATTTAACTAAGTGTTATTTGTGACCTTTAAAATAATTTAAATTAGTTATTAATAAATTTAATTAATTTATTTCAACGCCTAAACATAGATGATGCTCAAATATAAAACAATATTAATTGGACACCAAGAATCGTATTTATTGCATATTGTTATGGCATACCATAGACGATAACAAGTAAAACTGGCGCGTACCATACGATTGATTATGGCGCAAAATACAAATGTCTTCTGGAAAAAAACAATTACGAGAGAGTCGTTCTTCACTTACGTTTAGTTTTTTTTTCAGTTCGGAGTAACGATCTTAGATCGAATCCCCAATAAAGAGATTCTCAAATCAACGGGTGTGAACGGGGGTGTGATTGAAAAGATGAAGAAAGGCATGTTAGGTTGGTTTGGACATATAGAGACGAAAAGATTGACGAAACAGATATACAAAGCGAAAGTGTGTACAAGAAGAGGCAGAAGAAGACCACGTTCCAACTACCTAGATGAAATCAATCGGACGCTCAAGGACGGGAACGTCAAGAGTACTCGAAACCGACGAGCATGTATAAAGAGACTGATGAATGATGAATGTGTACGAGGCGCAAGAGGTATGTAAGTCTAGAGAGAACTGGGGCTCTATACTCTCAGCCTACCCCGTTAGGGACTTGGCGTGATGATATGTATGTTTTGCAATTCTTTACCCTTATGGTAATAAGGCAAGAAATCTGTTGTAACGATATTCACAACACTATAACTTCTAGAAGACAACTGTTGTATTCTCTGTGACACACTGGTCCTATCCTGTGTTAATTCAGCTAATAATCTATCTCTGTGCCTTATTTCATCCAATACCGTTCTGTAATTTTTGCAAGCAATATATATTCTTATACTTTTGTAATGTTCGTAGGTAACACGTGAACGTACTGTGTTTGTTGTTTAATCCCTTTGCTTTGCTAATAATTTAACTATATGTATTGGTTTTTATGTTACCTATTTATTTTTTATACTTATAATATGCATCTTTATTATAAAGCTTTTCTTTTATTTAATCTTCTATAAATATAAAAATGAATGTTTGTCCTTTATAGAATCGTAAACGGCTGGACCGATTTTAATAAAATTTTCCGTGTGTCTTCAGGTGGTTTCGAGAATGGTTTAGATTCACAATTGGACCCGATAGGTGGCGCCACTGGGTCCATGGCTTTTATTTTTTTCACCCAAGCGAAGCTGGGCGGGACAACTAGACTATATCTATAAATATATAGAAGATCCCATTTGTGAACTCACTCATCACGAAATCTCAGGAACTATGAGGCCGATTGACTTGAAATTTGGTAGGAGTATTCCTCACGCGGTGTAGAGGTCAGCTAAGAACGGATTTTATGAAACATTTTTGGCATGATAGAATGAATTTGACGATAGCCCATCCTTCAACGACAATGCGGGGGTGATAAATATTAAAAAAAACTTTTGACCTAACGCTCCTTTTGGTTTGAAACTTAGCAATATCTGTTCATTATTATTTAAAGTGTTTAATGATTTTATGAGTAATCGATTATTTATACAATTAACCAAGTGTTATTTATGACTTTCATAATAATTTAAATTGTTTCACCCATAAACATCGATGATGCTCAAATATTAAACAATATTAATAACAATCATGTAACGGAAACTAAGATTATTCGAAATTCGCCTCTTTATCAATTAGCTTAGTATAGAATATTTATTGCATGCTAGCTGTGCCTGCAACTTCGTCGGAGTGGACGGCATTTTTATCTTACGTATTTTTTTTTGTTTTTTCAATAAAAAGTATTCTATGTTACTTCTTATACCTCCAAGAATATGTGTACAATTTTTTATGATGATCGGTTTAGTAGTTTTTACGTGAAAGCGTAGCAAACAAACTTACATTCACTGTTATAACATTATAAGTTAGGATAGTAAGGATTGTTACAAGTAAATTGATAACAAATAAAACTAGCGCGTACGCGTAGCGCGTAGAGATTGATTATGACGCGAAATACAAATGTTATCTGGGAAAACAATTGCGAGAGAGTCGTACTTTACTTGCGTTTAATTTGTTGCAAAAATTCGATTGAAATGAAGTCCCTTCCGCTGTCTGTTCGCTTAGATCTTTTAAGCGATTCCGATTTCAATGCGGATATCAGCAATACATAAAGTGATTAGGGAGGAAGGTTTATATTATATGTTTAATGAATAAAGAAATATTCAAAGATTTGTAGTGTGATAATAGAAACATATTTTTGTGCGCTTAAATCGCAAACGCTGGATAAACCTTACGAGATAGATCAATTAAATGTACTACGGAATAGTATATCTTAAAATGATCGATAAAAATGTCTGCGATAATATTTAATTATCTGTAAAGGATAAACCACCATAACCATTTTTATCTTTTTAGTATTAACATTGCACCCGTGCGAAGCCGGGGCGGGCAGCTAGTCTTCTTATATAATTAAAATCAACCGTTCGTTAGTCTCGCGTAAAACTACAGCTTCCAAAAATTTTACTAGATAGGTGGTGTTGCCATGGTGTTTGGTTTATTTTTTCTTCACCCATAAGAAGTCGGGCGAAAAATACTAGCTATAGGTATGCTAGATAACCTTTCATCTACTGATTCAAAGGTAGCATAAATTACCATTTTTGATGAAAATAAGTTAATATTTACTAAAGAAACACTACCTATAACTATTACAATCTCAATATATGAATGGGACCATTGAACTCCTGATCTCTACAATAAATAAGCAGAACATTAAACCACAAACTCCAGTCAATCAGGCACAGTATGAACGAATCCGCACGGACCTCAGTGTAAATAAGCCAGTGCGGTGCATTGATGCAATTTCCCCGACAAAGGGGTTGCCAGCGTAAAAACTAGCTAACAACCCGCTGCGCCCGCGGCGGTCTAATTCACAATTTGCCGCCACAAGGGAGCGCGTTCTAAATTCAAATTTTACACCATGTTAACGTAATGAATTCGTTCAGAAATGTAAGCGTATATATTTAAAAGCATATAAATATTGTTATTATTCGTTACCGTTAGTATTTTGTGATTAAATAAAATTAGTTTGAATAAAAACCCTTCAAAAAGGTTTTATTTATACATAGAAAAACAAGGTAAGGTATGTAGATACCTAGATAAGCGTGTGTCATTGTAAATAGTCATTATCATTTCCGTTACTCTATTTCCATTATCATCATAATAATTATAATTATATAATGTTTTAATTATAACTATAATTTCTGTTTTCAAATTCATATTTTGAATGGAAAACCATTGGTTAGACTAGCTTTTTCTATTTTTCAATCTAAAAGATAAAGAGGCGCCATGTCTTTGGGAATGCGACTTTATTAAATAAATAACTCCACAGCCCATTCGCCATCAGTCGGCGCGGCTTACCATAATCCACGGATGACGGACGCGACCCGAACTTACGACCGACGGACGTGGAAAAATCTCTCCATAACTGAATAAACCTTGGGTTACTATATGCCTATTTTACTTCGAGAATTATACTTCACGCCTTCCCACAAGGTTCCTCGAAGGGATAGGCAAAGGTGAGTAGTACCCAGATACCTATTGCCGGGGATATATATACATCTCTTATACATATCGCATATTTTATAATAAATCTGTAATTTACATAGGTACATTATGCCTAGGACATATGATGTGGGTGACGCATTAACCTAATGTTATCTAGTTAAAAAGTCTCAATATGTAACTGATTGATGTCCCAATTTAGAAAAAACAAAAATATATGGCTAATCCCCACTGCACCAATGAGATTTTTTGAACTTAAGTACACTGATCGGTCACACAACGAACTTTACGGTGTAGGAAAACATCGAAATGAAACCTGCATACGTTTGAGAGGAAATTCCATTGCTTTGCTTGAAAAATTGACTCGCCATCTGTCACTTTTGTACCTACAATATTTTTTCCGGCGAAAAGTGGGTGCGTCGGTACTACAGACCTAGCCTAGACCTAGACCTAGCTCTTCAGGGATTCTTGTGGCCTGATATTAAAAATCATATCAGATCAAAACTATAAATTATATGATATTTTTAATATTACCTGTGATGTATCGATTAAAGGTATGTATATACATAAATTATTCAAACATATTGATTATGTATGCCACTACAACCCTTTCACAAGGCCCAATGTTCTGTTCAGAATAACTTATTATGTGCGATTATTTACATTAAAAATTACTTATTTATTATATTATTTATATATATATATATATATATATATATATATATATATATACAGCAGAATATATAAATGGGAGCCAAATATGGTAAAATGAAATATATAAATAAAAAACTTTATCAACTTCTAATTAAGAAAAAGATCCAGAACGAGTTTAGAAAAACTGGGAAGATTGCCTCGCAGTTTATTTATGCCATGACAGGTATTGTGCTGGAAAGGGTATAATTTTCTATTCGATTATGACGCAGAATAAGTGTGCCTAACTTGAATAAAAACAATATTTCGTACTTCAATTTGACTTAGTTTTTCTAGCGATCAAAAACCACGCAATCCGCCACGGGGTAGCCTGAGATAATAGAGCGCCAGTTCTTTCTAGACTCACAGACCCCTTCTGCGAATCTAGGAAGAATTTGAAAGAACAGCTGTACTATTAAGGTTTAAAACAACGCAACTGATTAAAAAGGCAAAAACGGTAGTAGTAACCACATAGGCTACGAAGCGACACCCCTGCGTAACCCTTCAGAGCGGGCGTGGGGGGACGCGCACGTCTTAAGCTTCCGATTGGCCGGTTCCCCGGAAGGATATGACCTATAGTTTTTCTTCTTAAGAACTTCCTCCGGCCATTGTACGCGTGATTTACGAGCTCCTCGCGCGAGGGGGGGGTTAGATTGATGATTGCCAGTATCCGGGGCCCGCAATCGCATCTGACTTGGCTCCTAAGCAATTTCCCCGCATATTCGTTTACCCGACGCATTACGAGGGTACTCTATCCGAGACTGAGTGTTATTGCCCCTATTATGAGCGGGCGAGCGCTTAATGCTGGGAATTTCGTTGGCTATAACGCTGGGTAACACGATACTTGTTTTTATGCGGCTAAACGAATGGACCCGTTTTTGCTCTTACGTTTTTATCTCCTCTAGTGGTTTTGCACTTACGTTGATTTATTTAATACATTATGGTCAAGTTGTATATATATACATATATATATATATGACTTTTTTTTACAAATGTAGTAACCAAGTGCAAGCCACGTCTGATAGTAACGGCTACCGGCTTGCTTATAGGTACAGGTAATACAGACATATTTTTATACCACTTGGGTGGCAAACAAGCATGCGGTCCGCCTGATGGTAAGCGGTTACCGCCGCCTATGGACGCTTGCAAACCAGGGGTATCACTCGCGCGTTGCCGACCCTGCAGGAATCTTTTCACACCCTTCTTGAAGAACTCCATGCTGTACTCTCCAGGGAAAACCTCAACGGGGAGCTCATTCCACAGCCTGAGCGTTCGCGGAAGAAAACTCCTTTGGAAGCGCACAGTGCGAGACCTTTGTGGTTCCAAGGTATGGGGATGAATTCCCCGTCGATGGCGAGAGGTGCGATGGTAGAAGGTGGAAGTGGGCATCATGTCGAACAATTCTGCTGAACACTCCCCGTTATACAAGCGGTAGAACACACACAGGGAGGCAAAGTCTCTCCTCAGACTTAGTGATTCCAAGCCGCTTGTGAGCAAAGGATCATCGACAATTCTAGCGGCGCGTTTCTGAACCGCGTCAAAGGGCCCTAGCTGGTATCCAGGGGCTCCAGCCCACAGGTGGCAGCAGTACTCCATATGTGGCCGAACTTGCGACTTATAAAGTTGCAGCCTTTGTGAAGATGTGAAGTACTGCTTAGCCCTGTTGAGCACACCGAGCTTCCTCGACGCCAGCTTAGCCTTGTCCTCTAAATGACCACGGAACTGAACGTCGCTAGAAATATCGACCCCAAGGATCCTAATGCTCTCCGAGATGTTCAGGGGAGTGTTCTGGAATTGTGGAGCCACAGCGAATGGAGTTTTTTTAGCAGTGAACGCGCACACTTGTGTCTTAGTGGGGTTGAAGTGGACTAGGTTTAGTCGACCCCAATCGGAGACACTGCGAAGTGTACTCTCGATTTCAGACACAAGTCGTTCGCGACTTTCCTCCACAGTGGAACGAGGGAGATTAGCACGGCCCGTGTAGTAAGTGTCCCCAGTGCTGTCGTCTGCATAGCAATGAATGCCTTCAATAGAAAGCATGTCATTAATATGCAGAAGAAACAGAGTCGGGGACAACACAGAGCCTTGCGGGACTCCAGCATTAATGTCCATGCTTTCGGAGCAGCTACCGTCAACGACGGCTTTTATGCATCTGCTGGACAGAAAGCTGGCGACCCATTTGCATAATCCCTCTGGCAGTCCGTAGGATGGAAGCTTCGATAGAAGACCGCGATGCCAGACCCGATCGAACGCTTTCGCCACATCCAAGCTAACAGCTAATGCCTCACCTTGACTCTCAATGGCGTGTGACCAACGGTGCGTGAGATATACTAGAAGGTCACCCGTTGAGCGACTGTGGCGGAAACCATACTGTTGGTCACTCAACAAACCGTGACCCTCTAGATATCGCAGGAGTTGCGTGTTAATCACTCGCTCCATAATTTTAGAGAGGAGGGAGGTGATGGCGATCGGCCTGTAATTTGATGGGTCTGATCTATCGCCCTTTTTGGGCACTGGGTGCACGTGGGCGGTCTTCCACGAAGTTGGGACTTTTTGGGTGGAGTAGGAAAGCGCGAATAGGCGCGTCAAAACAGGACACAATTCAGGAGCACACTGCTTAAGCACCACTGCCGGAATACCGTCTGGCCCGCTCGACTTATGGACGTCCAGAGACAGCATCTCCCGCCGGACCTCCCGTTGGGTTATGCTTATCTCCGGCATAGAGTTCTCACACCGCAAGATAGTTGGCGGTGTGGCGCCTCCGTCATCCATAGTCGAGTTCGAGGCAAAGAGAGAGCCCAATAGATCCGCTTTCTCTTTGGCACTGTGGGCCAAGTTACCATCCGGCTTACGGAGTGGTGGTAGGGACGACTGGCAAAAGTTTCCCTCAGCAGCCTTGGCAAGGGACCAAAAAGCACGGCTGCCAGAAGGGTAGCTAGCGAGTCTCTTACCAATTCTGCTGACGAAATCGAATTTCGCCCTGGCAATCGCTCGCTTACAGTGCCTCGAGGCAGCATTAAGTTTCCGCTTTGCATCAGATATGTTGGGGTCCAGATCGGATCGAGCCGTAGTCCACGCCTCATACATGGCTTGCTTGGATAATTTAGATTCCTTGCAGGGCTTATTAAACCACGGCTGTTTCTTTACCCCTGTTGCTACTAGCGAGTTTGGAATGTAGCATTCCATTCCCGCCAGTATCGTCTCAGCGACGGCTGCTGCACAGGGGTCTGGATCTTCTGATGCAAAGCAGATCTGCCTCCACGGGTACGATGCGTAAAACTCACGCAATCCATCCCAGTCTGCTGCCTTGTAGTGCCACATGCGCCGCCGCCCCGGAGGTCGGGGCACTTCGGCCTTTGCGCACGGCACTTGCGTCCGGACCAGACAGTGGTCGGATGTGCCAAGCGGCGCACCCACCGAGATGGAATAGCTGTCCGGTCGCGTGGTCAGCAGAAGGTCCAGTAAGGAGCTTGTATGGCCCTCGATATCGGGTATTCTGGTTGGTTCCTGTACCAGTTGCGAGAAGCCATAAGCCAGGGCAAGCTCGTAAGCAGCCCTCCCAGCGCAGTCAGTGGACCGAGAACCAAGCCACTCAACATGGTGAGCGTTAAAATCTCCTAAAACCACCAACTCCGCGGAGGGGTACTGCTCAAGTACTTTGTCCGTTGTCGATTGCAGGTGCTCAAATAGGCGAACTGTGTCTGTATCACCGCTATGGGACCTGTAAAGGCACGCGTAGATTCGGGTGTTGCCACCATAGTCTACGCGCACCCACAAAATTGACAGGTCTCTGTCTTCAAGGCCGTGGAGACGTCGACAGCAAATATCCTCCCGGAAGTACATACATACCCCGGCGCGGCGCACAAAATTGTGTTCCATCTTGTACCCGGGGTAGTTCAGGTACGATGTATCATCGGGGCAGGATATCTGCGTCTCCGTCAGAAATAGCAGAGTCGGCTGCGTCGTCTCAAGGTGTTGGTGGACTGCGTTTAAGTTAGAATGAAGTCCCCTGATGTTGCAAAAGTCCATTTTTAATGTGGATGGGGAGGCCGCTGAGAAAAATCTACTATTTTTGTATTTGGCCATTATTTATTTTTAAGGGTGCTGAAAAGGAAAAGAGGAATCGTTGTGTCGGCAACAACGAGGACAAAGCGCAGTCTCAATCCGCCGCAGTGATGTACAGGTAGTGCGGATTGCCGGAGCGGAAGTCGGAAGGGCCCCCGATCCCCCCCTGATGCAGCGGCCGGGTCCACTCCGGTCTCCTCCTCCGGCACGACCACTACACCAAGGACTTTACACACATGTGCGGGTCAGCCTCCCAGGGCGGAGATTAGGTGATCCCTGGGTTCGGGACCCCTACTATATGCGGGCGGCCAGCGGACAGCCGTTTCACCGGGTCTCCCTAACAACCGCACCGACATGCCGCGCCTGGTCACCACCACGGCGGAATTGAACCACTGGTCCTGTGCTGCCGACACACCGCTTCCTCTTGGAGCCTGGCGACCTTACTCACCACAGGAACACGACACACCCGAGGGTAATGCCATTTAGCTGCGATCTTCTGTAAGGCGGAGGTAATGGTACCAGTCGGGCTGCTCCGAATTTGAACGGGAATTAACCGTTGTGCCCTCCCTCCCTCAATCTATTGTAGTAGTCGACCTAATGGAGGCTGAAATTACTGCACTGGCAATGAAAGGAACAGACAGAACGCGCTTCTACTTGCACAGCTATTTCATCCGATTTTTTTAAACATAAACATATGAAGTCACGGTAGGAACAAAAAAACCCTGAGCAGTATTTTTTATTTATATCTTATGTAGATACGTGTTAGGTAGTCTAATCCGTTCCAGTAGGGAGGGCAAGTCAAAATTCCAACCGGAAATCCCGTCCTACCTAGTTAAGGAGATAATTTTAATTGGAAACAGGGACCTTTAGTTTCCTAACCCAGCACCCGCAAATATACACAAGGGCTGGGCAGCATTAACAAGTATTATCTGTAGAAAGTGCAATCCACGAAGACGCTCCCCACCATATTCTAGTCGAAGGGGTCGCGGGATGCGGGGAGTATGACCCGAGTGTATTAATTGTAGTGTGCGTGTGCACTCATAGGTAATTAGTGTGTACCCATGACACGCAAACATTAGTAGAAGAATGCACACTTACACTATAAGCTATAAGGAAGAATAGTGGGGCGCTTCTTCGTGGATGGCAC
Organism: Drepana arcuata; assembly: GCA_016069955.1. Taxonomy (NCBI): domain Eukaryota; kingdom Metazoa; phylum Arthropoda; class Insecta; order Lepidoptera; family Drepanidae; genus Drepana; species Drepana arcuata. The sequence continues at coordinate 33,927 of JACCPG010006614.1, read as the reverse complement.
TGTCTATAGCTCCGCTAAGCATTACACTGGCGAGCACAAAAGTACACGCCCCGCGATAAATTTACTCGCTGTAACCGTACAAAGTGCTAGTTTACCGAGTGGCTCGCACTAAGTGCTTCGTTGAGATTTTATGTTCCGCTATTAGGATATCAATGTAATATAAACTGGGCACGACTACTTACCGCCCATTCTTTATATCAGTTCGTTTATAAAACTAATTACAAGTAATTAAACATTCGAAGTGGGCAAGTACCGGGAGACTGGTGCAAAGCCGTAATCGTGCCATTGTTTAAGGGAAGGGGGTCACGGCAGGACTGCATAAATTACCGCGGTATAAGCCTTCTCAGCGTCGTCGGGAAACTGTAGGCGAAAGTGTTGATTGAAAGGGTTGTGAATGAAACAGATGAAAAGGTATGGGATGCACAAGCGGGATTTAGAAAGGGAATGGGATGTACGGATCAGGTCTTTTCCTTGAGGTGCATAGCCGAAAAGTGCTTGGCCAAAAACAAGAAGGTCTATTGCGCGTTCGTTGATCTTGAAAAGGCCTATGATAGAGTGGTGAGGAATGAATTGTGGTCAGCATTGTCCGTGAACGGTGTGAGCAGCAACCTCGTGCGGGCATTGCAATCTCTGTATAGGGATTCTAGTGCTTGTGTGAGGATAAACGGGGCCTACACTGAATGGTTTAATATCGAAAGAGGTGTTAGACAGGGATGTGTAGCGTCACCGTGGCTGTTTAATCTGTTCATGAACAATTGCTTGACAGATTTAAAAGAGAATGAAAGTGGGTTGAGAATGAATGAGTTACTCGTCAAGTGTTTTATGTATGCTGATGACCAAGTATTACTTGCGTCTACGGCCGAGGAGTTGCAGGAGATGGTAACTGCTATGAGTGGAGCTTTTATTAGAAAGGGAATGAAGATGAATGTAAAAAAGACGAAGGTATTGGTGTTTGAAAGAGATGAGGCAGTGTCAGAGTGTAATATCGTGATTGGAGATGAACAAATTGAACAGGTAAATGAGTTTGTGTATCTGGGTTCAAAGTTTACAAGAGATGGAAAGTGTGAGAGTGATATTGAAAGAAGAGTGAATGCAGGAAACATGGTGAATGGGGCTTTGCACTCCTTCATGGGCAGTCGGAATGTGTCTTTTAAGGCTCGTTTGGCTGTGCATGGGGGAGTGTTGGTTCCGACACTCATGTACGGAAGTGAAAGTTGGGTATGGCAGAAAAAGCATGAAAGCCGAATAAATGCAGTTGAGATGAGAGCGTTAAGAAGTATGATAGGAGTTAAGCTGAGTGACAGGATAAGAAATAGTGAGATAAGGAAACGTTGTGGTCTGAAAGAAGATGTAGTGACAAAAATTGAGAAAGGTATGCTGAGATGGTTTGGCCATGTCGAGAGAATGAATGAAGAACGATTGACGAAAAAAGTGTATAAGGCGAGTGTGAATGAAAGTGTTGGAAGGGGTAGACCTAGGCGGACGTTTCTAGACCAAATTAGGGACGTCTTGAAAAAAGGTCAGGTCAAGAGTACCCTAAACCGAAGAGCATGTATGAAGAGAATAATGAAAGTGGACGAAGCGAAAGAAGTATGTAAGGATCGTAGCAAGTGGAAAGAAGTGGTCTCTGCCTACCCCTACGGGAAAGAGGCGTGATTATATGTATGTATGTTATATAACCTTTATATAAGCGAAAGAGGTAAGTCTAAAGAGAACTGGCGCTCTATACTCTCTGCCTACCCTGTTAGGGACTCGGCGTGATGATATGTATGTATGTATATAAATCAATCGCCGTTCGACAGTCTCATAAAAACCCAAGAATGAGACGAAAAATTTTGATGAGAATTTTGTATGGGTTTGCATGTATGCCCTGGTTTATATTCATAATTAGTGGCGTTGTGATCGTAATATTTCCTTTTCAATCAAACGAAGTTGGGTCTCAAGATTATCACAAAGAATTTTACCGATATAAATAGAGAGGTAGGGCATAACGGGTTTCCCGTTCGATTTGGAGCTGCCCGACTGGGGCAGGACCTCCACCTTATAGAAGTCCGTAGCCAAATAACACGATTTATTGTGTTGTGTTCCTACATGGTGAATAAGGTTTCCAGTAATGAGCTCCTTGGGGAGGGGGGAGGATTGTTACATTGTGTTGGAAGGGGATTAAACCGTATGCTGCTAACACACTACAACAACTCCGAACACAGAGTGGCAACGCGCAAGTGATACTTCGGTATCTTGAGCGTAAATAGGCTACGGTAACCGTTTCCCATCAGGTGGGCCGTATGCTTGTTTGCCACTCTTGTAGTATAAAAAAAAAGAAAAAAACAACGTGGCATATTTCAAAATGTCATTATGAAAATTTGCTCGGCATTACGCAATGAATCGACAACCCTCCCGCGCACCGCCCACCATTAGCAGGGAGAAAAAGTTCGAGGAAAAATGACATCGGGCACAACGTATACGAAACAAATTGAAATACTTTTCTTTCAATAATTTCGCAATATGATACAGTAACAAACTCCTATTTTAAATCAGAATATTAATTTTACTCAGCTCCTTGAGAATACATCTTATGACTGAAGAACGTAGACGCAACAGATGTACAACCACGTAACAACTGCCTAGATTAAAACGATCGAACGTCAAGAGTTATCGAAACCGGCGAGCGTGTATGAAGAGACTGTATGAATGTGAATAGGTCTAACAAGAACTGGCGCACTTAATCTCCTATAAATGCCTTAATTATATACCTACCTACATAATACCAGCAGTTTCAATCGCCCTTTAATTACATATGCATAGTTACTTGGGGTTTTATGTTGACCTTTCATCCAGAAAATAACTTTTGCTTCAAATTGAATTATGAAATACATAAATTACACAAAATAACTCTTCAATCACAGATATTTAGCAACCACAATATAAATATTAAAAAAAGTATATTATTTTAAAAAGTTACTATATAAAACCTAGCAACCAGGAAGAAATACAAAGACATATGAATGAAAAAAATACAGACTCTTGTTACTCTATGTAATATAATGTATGAGGTTAGAAAAAAATATTATACCAGTGTACGACGCGGCTTAGCCAAACGTCAGCTAAAATTGTAAGCGAGTTTTTAATAGAGTCTGCCGCAACCCTTTTATTGTGATTAGTTATTGTATTTTACGAGGGGCCTGTCCGCCGGACACCAGATAATAAATATACCACAGTAGCATAACTCGCCCGAGACCCGAACGGTGTAGAGACCTTGAATAATTGCTGCGATTGGTAAATAAGATGATAAGGTACTGTTGCCCGACTGTCGGCATGAAATTGTTACGCAATGTTGCAATGTCGCCATTAAAAAAATTGATTTGATTTCATATGCATTGAACTCCTTGTCGAGGTTTTCCCTGAGATTAAGGCACGAAGGGCGTGGAAAGATTGCCGCTCGCCTTCGATACTACTCGTGTGGCAAGCGTCCATAAGAGGCGGGGGTCGCTTTTTAACCGCCGCGGCGTAGTTTGCCACTTTGGTGGTATAAAAAAATTATCGTTAATTCAGCTGATAGTATTGCGTAAGAATTATTCCCAAAATTTATACAGTATTCACTTTATTATTAGACCATATTTGTGCACATTTAAGTTGTAATTAGCTTTGTTGTACATTGTTCGGACTACTGTCCACCTTTTTGTACTGTGGTATATCTCGTATTGACTGTAAGTAGGTACTCCAAACTTTAATGGGAATTAAAAAAACAACTGTAGCGATTTGCCACTAATTATTTTTGAAGCATTTTGATGCATACTTTTTTGATAGGCGCGATTTTTGTATCATATTAAAAGATATTTCCTGTTTTTTTTTTATTAGCTTAAATTTTCACCTAGTGTGATTTAAAACGTTATGATCATATTATTAAGAAGGAGTGGAAGTCGGAATGAAGGATTTTTGTGATGGCCTTATGGCCGTAGACACCTTTATCATCGGCATATGACCTGTACATTACGAGTAGTAACGTAGGCCCCAATTGCAGTCAGGGTCTTACAATGTCTAATCAAATTATACACACACAATTTTGTAATGCGTCAAGTCTAATCTAGGTTGCTAGACTAATAAGGAGTTTTTATAGGAGGAGATAGTTAGTCCTAGTCATTGAAATGACAATTCAAGTTTACCTCTTCAGACGTAACCTGCGAGCATTCAACACAGTCAAAATGTCTTATCAACACAGTTTATCCATCGAAAAGATATTTTTTACATTTGCGTGTGAACATATTAGTCAATAGTATTTTCAAATGTAAGGTTATTAAATTCAACCTTATCACCCTGCAGCGAGAGTATAGTTTTGCCTTTTCGCTATGAATACGATCCACACAGGTGGATAAAAGGCTATAAGCTAGAGTAACATTTCAGCTCGTGGAGCAGACGTGACAAATGGGATGGGTTAATTATTTCTTTTGTGCCGACTGCACGCGGAGATTGCCATGATTATGCCGGCTCGCGATGCTGTGCTAAGTGCCCTACACTAGTTATGAGAGTTCATATTTATTTTATACTAGTAACTGCACTCGGTTTCATACAAACCTTAAAGAGATTATAAATAAAAGCAATATTATAAATAATAATAATATAGCCTCACGCCTTCCCACAAGGGTCCCCGAAGGGGTAGGCAGAGGTGTATAGGTAATACCCACACACCCACTTTCCGATAGAGGTATATTAGGTGCCAACGTGACAGATGGCGAGTCCATCGCCGTTACTCAAGCACGACTATAGATACGCCTTTGAATTTCTACTCAGACGTATGCAGGTTTCCTCTCGATGTTTTCCTTCACCGTAAAGCTCGTGGTGTGACTAATCACTGTACTTAAGTTCAGAATAAACTCATTGGTACAGTCGGGATTCGAACTTGCGACCTTTGCGTCGCAGGCAACTGCTCGAACCACTCGGCCACCACGGCACCACGGCTAGTAAGCAATATTATCAAATAAAATTAATGATTTATGGTTTTTGAAATATTTAATGTACGGTTAATGAAAGTGACATTACTTTAAAATTCACGGAAGTTCTTATTCTAGTAGGTATTGTAGTTTCGTAGATTCGAAACTAATTCGAGTATAATATAATTTTATATTAAGCATGTGGCGTTCAATAAGCATATAACGTAAAAGACACGTTATTTAAATAAAAGAGTATTGATAGATTGGTTTCAATTCTTCAAGAAGACAGTTGTTCTATTCCCCCTCTCACAAGTATGCTAGTACCCTCTCACAAGTATGCTAGTACCTAACCCCCCCCCCCCCCAACCCTCCGCGTTTAGTGAAATAAGTAGGTATAAATAAGGCAGGCCGACCAACGCTGTTAAAGCGGCTCATTACTGGCTGAATGGAGCGCAGATTGAAGTTTACTCACCTGATGGAATATATTAGTGCTCTTACCGAGGTGCCGTCCACGTAGGCTTTTCAATCACGCTTTTTAAAGCGAATTTGAATTGTTTAAGCTTTGTAGAGGTCGATGAAAGTTAATGAATCTACGTCTGTAAGTCTAGAGACACACGCTCTGCCCTCTGCCTACCCCTACTTGACGCGATGATTTGTATATATGTATTTATAGTTAAAGGAAAATCTGTGGGAAGGCGTGAGGATATATGAGTATAATCAACACCGGTTAAATATTCGTCTCATTTCGCATTATAAATATTTAGTATAAAACATACCTGAGGAGCGGTTTTCTCCACTTCTTTAGGTTTCAACCTCTGCAAGTGATTGGGAAGACGGGTTTCTTTTGAGACACTCTCGTTTCTTACTGTAACGTATTTTGTTTCTAACTCCTTTGGCTGCACTCGGTCGTTCCTTGGGTTGCCGCTTACTCTATTCGCCTGAACAAAATTCAAGTAAATTTAAACCAAAAACAATATTTACTGTGGCACTGTACAATTATACATGTAATAAAAAGAACACATATGAATTATCAATGAGTGACTTAGTTTCCACACCACTAGCTTTACGGTGAATGAAAACATCAACAAGAGGAAACCTGCATACGTCTGAGAAGCAATTCAAAGGCGTATGTATAGTCGTGCTTGAGTAACGGCGATGGACTCGCCATCTGCCACGTTGGCACCTATAATATATCTCTGGCGGAAAGTAGGTGTGTGGGTAATACTTTTACACCTCAGCCTACCCCTTCGGGGACCCTTGTAGGAACGCGTGAAGATATTTCTTGCATATGTGTAATTACGAATTAAATTGACAGGTTATTTACTGAATAAGAATTAATTGAAACTGAATCAAATAAAACACTTGCCCCAACTCACTGTCCCGCGGGTGAGTGTCAAGAAAGTTTGTGAAAAAAAGTATCGTTTCAAATCTATGTCGTATTCTGCCATCTAGCGTCAAACTGACAAACTGTGCCTTCGATTCGGCATGAAAATGTTCGTGACTATTACAGATTTGAGCAGACTGAGGATCACCTTAAATCTTAAAATACCTTTGCCCTTCATCACCACAGATGGAACAAAAATTAAGTTTGATCAAAGTTTAATTTTGATTTTGATAATATAATAATTTATTTATTTATCAGATATCCGTCCGGTATCAGGTCCGGTGTCAGATATCAGGCATTCCGTGTTAGTAAACATAGTTATCAACTAGGTTAGTACAAATACACACAATAAAACAATTAATTACAGAATAGACTTACCATTTCCTCATTTCGCCTTATAAATTCAAGCTGCTGTTCTCTCGCTATGGCTTGCCTAACTGCCGGAGGAGGTCGGATCCTTTCTTCAGAGCCTGTTTATAACAAAATTATATTATTATTATAAGAAAAAAATTGTGAGTTCTACACTGTCCTGGCTACCAATCGGGGTTTCGAGTTCACTAGTGGGCAGGCATGAAGAGATGAAGATTTATTTATTTGGATCAATAAATAAATAAATAAATCTTACATACATACACATCATCACGCCAGGTCCCTAACGGGGTAGGCAGAGAGTATAGAGCGCCAGTTCTCTCTAGACTTACATACCTCTTTCGCTTCGTCCACATTCATCAGTCTCTTCATACATGCTCGTCGGTTTCGAGTACTCTTAACGTTCCCGTCCTTGAGAGTCCGATCGATTTGATCCAGGTAGTTGGAACGTGGTCTTCCTCTACCTCTTCTTGCACACACTTTTGCTTTGTATATCTGTTTCGTCAATCTTTCTTCACTCATCCTTTCTATGTGTCCAAACCAACGTAACATGCCTTTCTTCATCTTTACAATCACGCCCTCATTCACGCCAGTTGATTTGCGAATCTCTTCATCTAAATAAATCTTATCTTATTAAATAAGATATGAATATTATCACTACCAAGTATATACCAAGTCAAGGAAAACATCGAGAGGAAACCTGCATACGTCTGAGAAGAAATTCAAAGGCGTACGTATAGTCGTGCTTGAGTAACGGGGATGGACTCTCCATCTGTCACGTTGGCACCTAATATACCTCTGGCGGAAAGTGGGTGTGTGGGTATTACCTATACACCTCTGCCCACCCCTTCGGGGACCCTTGTGGGAAGGCGTGAGGATATATTATTATTTTAAGTATAGACCATGATGACCATTATTAATTGCTTGTAACCTGCACCAGTGTTATGATAGGTTGGGCACGACGGATAACATTTAAAATAGTATGAGCTCTACCTCTCCTTATAGAAAATTGGAGCCAAATGAGTGGTGCGGAAAGAGCTTACAATTAACTTGATAAAACTAGCAGCTTTAGATTAGCTCACGCACACTACAATTAATAGACTAGGGTCATACTCTCCGCATCCCGCGACAAGTCGACTAGAAATTGGTGGGGCGCGTCTTCGTAGATGGCACTATTTATATTAGTGGTTAATTTACCAAAGAACGCAATGTTGTATAGGTCTGGCTCGAGCTGGAACGTGTAGAGCGAGTCGGGCTGGCGGCGCTGTACGTACTGCAGGCCGTACTCGCACATGGCGCCCGCACACGATCGTAGAGCCTCGCGTTCCTTCTCACTGCACAGCTGGAACGACACTTATATTCGAATTCTTTTCGTTATACGAATTTTTATTCGAATTCTTCTCGTTATTCGATTTCTTCTCGTTATTCGATTTCTTCTCGTTATTCGAATCCTTCTCGTTATTCGAATTCTTCTCGTTATTCGATTTCTTCTCGTTATTCGAATTCTTTTCGTTATTCAAATTATTTTTCAAACAATTCATCGATTTTCGAATTCATTTTCATACAATTCATCGTTTTTCGAATTCATTTCATTCGGCCACTAAATTACGTACTCTATTCAACACCCCACTAATGGTTCCACTACCAGAATTACTGAATCAGTATTTGTAATGCAAATGCAGACAATTTCAGTATTTAAGTGGGTACATGGATTATAAGTACAGTGATTAGTCACACCTCGAGCCTTACAGTGAAGGAAAATACAGGAAGGAGATTTCTCTGGCCACCACAGCGCAATAAATACAATTATTATTGCCATTATGTATGTACCTTAATTTGTGAAGTTCGTTAATTATTTAGCTTTCTATATCTTCTATATTTAATTGAACGCATCGTTTAAACTCTGACCTATACTGCCATCTAGCGTTAAAACTGCCAAACAGTCTACGATTCTTAGCGGCACGAACATCTCGCGATTTTTCACCAGTTTTCAGCAGACTGAGGCTCTAAGGTGAGCCTTAGTCTAAAATGCCTTTGCACTTCAGATAGAATAAAAATAAAGTTAACTTGTTCTAACAATTCAAAGGCGTATGTATACTCGTGCTTGAGTAACGGCGATGGACTCGCCATCTGTACCGTTGGCACCTAATATACCTCTGGCGGAAAGTGGGTGTGTGGGTACTGCCTATACACCTCTGCCTACCCCTTCGGGAACCCTTGTGGGAAGGCGTGAGGATATATTATTATATTATTGTAACAATTAAGATAACTTTATGACAATTAGTTACCTGCACATTAGCGGACCTCAGCTTGGGTGCCAGCAGGTACGGCAGCAGCGGCAGCACGTCCAGCTGCAGGGCGCGCTTGGGTTTCAGCACGGCGGGGCAACTGCCGCGCCAGACTGACGTCACTATGCTGTCCAGCTCCACTTTCTTACGGTACATCTGAAAATATAACCAAGAGGTTAGTAGTACACACGAGATGGAAAGTAGGAAAAAGATATTGAAATAAGGTTAACTGCCGGTAATAAGGTGAATGGAGCCATGTCGGCGTTGATGGGCAGTAAAAGCCTGAGCAAGAATGCTCGAGTTGCTGTCCACAGCGCGATATTGGTGCCTACTTTATTGCATGGCAGCGTATCCTGAGTATTCCAGAGGAGGTATGAAAATAGTTTAAATGCAGTTGAGATGCGATCTCTTCGAAGCGTTCGTGGGGAGTAACGATCTTAGATCGAATCCGCAATTAAGAGATTCGCAAATCAACTGGCGTGAATGAGAGCACGATACGTGACCACATAGGTGGCAAGCAACTATGCGAGGCTGAAGGATACCTAGGGTAATGCTCGCACGCTGTCAATCCTGCAGGAAAACTGTTTCGTCGTCATTTGGAGGATAAGGCTAAGCTGGCGTCGAAAAAACTCCGTGTGCTCAACAGAGCTAGGCAGGTCTTCATAGGAGCAAAGGCTGACGGGGAACAGATTCTTACCTTCTTAGGGTAACGCAGAACCTATAACTTTGTATAGCAAATGTCCATAGACGGCGATAAACGCTTACTATCAGGTATAAAAATGGCGTAATACAATGGTTTGTAATATATAGCACTTTTTAGTTGTTAAGCAAACACAGCAAGGGATGCTCTAGAATGGCTATGGCATTCGAATATTGGCTTTAGGGCGTTGCTGGCTCGCGAGTTGAGTTCAGATGTCCTCCAACCTCGGTTCAAACGTGCTTTACCTCCTGCGCTTGCGACGGGAACTTGACCTTCTGCGAGGACCTGGAAGCCAGTAGCCGGTAGAGGCTGGCGAGGCAGAGTGGCAGCGCGGCGTACAGCGAGTAGTTCTGGTGGCGCTGCGTCCACGCCTGTAGCGCGTCGAACTGGCGCAGCGCCACCAGCGCGCCCAGCGCCACCCACAGGCGGGAGTCCACGCGGGCCGACAGGTAGTTCTCGAATATTCCATCGGCTATCCTACATACCGTAGGACGTTTCGTTTTAAACAATTTTAATTTCTTTTCTTAATGTAAAGGTGGCAAGCTATACAGCGTGCTCTAGAAAGTGGTACAGCTGCTCAATTCTGTGATAGGGCACAATGAAGACAGTACGAAGAGTAACAGAACATAGCGTATTTCCCTCCAGCGTAAGATTACCGTGCTTAGTATTACGGTGTACTAAATTAGGTACAAAATTGCTTTTTAATCTTTCAAACTCATAATGAAATCCTCACGCCTTCCCACAAGGGTAAGCCGAGGTGTATACGTAGTACCACACACCCACTTTCCAACAGAGATAAACATAATAACCTATACCTAGGGGTTTTCTATTTTTTTTTTATTATACAGCAAGAGTGGCAAACAAGCATACGGCCCACCTGATGGGAAACGGTTACCGCAGCCTATTTACTTTACGCTCACGTTACCGAAGTATCACTTGCGCGTCTGTGTTCTCTGTGTTCTCTGTGTCCACTCTGTGTTCGAAGAGTTAGTGTGTTGGCAGCATAAGGTTTAATGCCTCTGCTTCCAACACAATGTAACAATCCTCCCCCTCCCCAAGGAGCTAATTACTGGAAACCTTATTCGCCACGTAGGAACACAACACAATAAATTGTGTTATTTGGCTACGGACTTCTATAAGGTGGAGGTCCTGTCCCAGTCGGGCAGCTCCAAATTCGAACGGGGAACCCGTTATGCCCTACTTCTCTTAAACCTCTATTCCTTTGGGGCTACTTTTGATAAGTCATAAAATGCTTAGAAGGATACCCTGGTCACTAGATTAAGTATAAGAAATATTTTGCGAGTAAATAAAGACTTATCATTATTATTATTAAAGTGTACTGATAACATACCGGTCATACTCCCCCGCCGCCTGCACGGTCTTCAACACAGAGTCGGGATCCTTGTCGTTGATAGTGAAGATGGCTTGCAGAGCTTGCATCACGCTCTTGTTGCAGTCCTTAGTGCCTATCGCTACGTTCTCCACGTCGGCTGGCTCTATCTAAGAAGCATAATAAAATCATTAAAATTTGGCGTTTTAAGAGTTGTGTGGAATTTGGAACCAGAACCGACGATCATGTATGGAGAGACTGATGAATGTGGACGAAGTGAAAGAGTCCCGAAAAAACTGGTGCTCTATTACCTTAAACAATCCTTCGGCGTGATGATATGTAGGTATGTATGTTAAATAAATGAGGTAAAAAAAAATACTGCTCACGTATATAGATTTAGCAAACATACAATATTCTTATTTTAAATTACCGTGTGCGTGCATACACGTACTTATGTGTGATGTTTCTGTACGTGCGTGTGTGTGTGTGCTTGCATGCGTTCGTGTACGTGCGTGCGTTCGTTAGTGTACGTGCGTGTGTGTGCTTACATGCGTTCATGTACGTGCGTGCGTGCGTTGTGTACGTGCGTGTGTGTGCTTGCATGCGTTTGTGTACGTGCGTGCGTGCGTTGTGTACGTCCGTGTGTGCTTACATGCGTTCATGTACGTGCGTGCGTGCGTTGTGTACGTGCGTGTGTGTGCTTGCATGCGTTCATGTACGTGAGTGCGTGCGTTGTGTACGTGCGGGTGTGTACGTGCGGGTGTGTGCTTGCATGCGTTCATGTACGTGCGTGCGTGCGTTAGTGTACGTGCGTGCGTGCGTTAGTGTACGTGCGTGTGTGTGCTTGCATGCGTTCATGTACGTGCGTGCGTGCATTGTGTACGTGCGTGTGTGTGCTTTCATGCCTTCGTGTACGGGCGTGCGTGCGTTAGTGCGAGTGTGTGTGCGTGTGCGCATGTGCGTGTTCGAGTGCTACCAGCGTCTTGCCGGCGCCGCGCAGGAAGCTGAGCACGTGCACGGCGGCGCGCACATCGCCCTGCGCGCGCTGCGCCAGCGCCTGAGCCGCGCGCGCGCCCAGCCGCAGCCCCTCGCGCGCGGCCAGCCCGCCCAGGCGCGCCGCCAGTCGGGACACGCCGCCCGCGCCCACCATCACCACCAGCGCCACCGGCCTGAGCCACGACACGCACCACCATGGTCACAGCGCCTCAAGATGCACACGTCCATTCATGTTCGGCCTCCTGGTCTAGCGGTCAGAGCTTCTGACTGTGAAGCTTGAGGTCGCGGGTTCGATTCCCGCTGAGGGCAGATATTTGTGGGGCTCACCCACCCACTTTCCGCCAGTCCGAGGCGAGTCCATCGCCGTTACTCAAGCACGCCTATACATACGTATGAATTTCTTCTCAAGGGTATGCTGGTTACCTCTCGATGTTTTCCGTCACCGTAAAGATCTGGGTGTGTAACTACAAACTACTAATCAGTGTACTTAAGTTCAGATAAACTCATTGGTACATTCGGTATTCGTACTTGCAATCATGTGTTGCAGGCAACTACTCGAACCAGGAACACGACCACGGCTTTTAATTTTTTGTAATACAACACTAAAAATTAAAAATAATAGAATACTAAAAGACTTAACTAACTACATTGTATATATACCAAGAAGGCTGGCAGCATTGCCACGTTGTATGGCAATGCTGATTGGCTGAGCGAAATATTCGCCAGCCCTCTTGCCACGGGAGGTCTTAACAAGCTCTTTGTCTAAGCTCTTTGTTGTGCTAGTCCCGACCTGCTACCTGCACGTCGCCATGGACGAGGACTTTTGGCCCCAGGGCGTGGTGTTCCGTCGCTTCCGCGGACAAGTGCCACACGAACACTCGAGGAAGTGATATTGTTATGATATATATGTTAGTCTTGTAAGGTATTTATGTAATATAGCTATATATTTTAGGATAAGGTATATATTATATGGGCCCTTTAAATTGTAACATATATTTAAATGTGTTGCCTGAAATAAACTATTATTATTATTATTATAATAAGATCGCTTTGTTTGTTCATCACCTAAGCGGCCTCAGCGAGGACGCGTATAGATCGTTGCAGATAGCAATGACGGGTCTCTTCAGCGGCTGTAGCCTGGCCTTCTTCTTGCCACTCTCAGCGGTGGCCGTGCACCATTTTACCAGTAACTCCACGGTAGGCAATGGGGCGCCGTCTATTTCATCTAGAAATTGAAAAAATACTATGTTCGGCGCTTGCCATCCGATAAGCGACTACTTTTATGTCATAAATATGTGACTATTCTAGAACCGATAAAAACGATTTCTTTTTTGTACTTAGAATACAAAATTTGGCGGTATATTTTTCAGTATGGAGAGAGTAATGCGCCAGTTCACTTTAGCTTTACGACCTCCTTCGCTACATCCACACTCATCAGAATCTTCACATAGATTTATATTTTATACAACAAGAGTGGCAAACAAGCATACGGCCCACCTGATGACGGTTTCCCGCAGCCTAAATGCGCTTAAAAAACCGAACTATCACTTGCGCGTTGCCACTCTGTGTTCTGAGAGTTATACTGTGTTGGCAGCATAATGGGACGAATCCCTCAGCTGCCAACACAATATAAGAATCCTCTTCCCTCCGTGTGATGGGAGCTCCCCAAGGAGCTCGTAAGCACCTAATTAAATTCCCAGCGAAAAGAGGGAGTGCTCTAGACATGACAAGGTAGTTACCCAGTATAAGGCAGTTAGGCCGCTTCTCAGCATCCAGTACGGATCTCATGAGCGTGGCGCTTTGCAGAGCGTTGCGAAAAGCCTCCGTGCTCCTCTCGTCAGAGGCGTTGAGTTCTACCACCCTATAACCTGGAAATATAGAAAATAGTAAGCTGTGTGATGACACATTGGCATCCTGAAGTTAAGTGGTTACCATAGGCTACAATCGTTACAGCAATAACCATTTAGCCTCTATGCTAGCATCAAAAGACAGAATTTTATAAAAAAACAAAAGGCCACTATTTCACTTAGCAGTTATCGACATATACATATACATAGGCGAAACGAAAGAGGTATGCAAGCCTAGAGAGAACTGGCGCTCTATAACCTCTGCCTACCCCGTTAGGGTCTCGTCGTGATGATATGTACATCAAAATGTTGACAGGTCAGTTTTCGGAGTGTGGATAACATGTCATATTGAGTTGAGTCACAGTACATCTGCCTTTCAGAAGATTCCAGCAAATTGACACTGCATCTGGGTAGTGTTGTATTTCTACGGTGAGTAAAGGTTCGAGACCTACATATCGAACGAGGGTGTTGGCAGATGAAGCACGGTTCGTCCCTAAGCAGCTAACATAGCAAATCCACCCAAAATGACTATTTATAGTTGCCAACTTTCAAGAAAACCATAACGGCTTCCCATGAGGCCATATATTTGATACCTTTGTTTTATAAAAAAAAAACATTTTCATATTGATTGCATTGCCAGAAGACATTACAAATAATACAGTAGGTACACTATAACATAATGATATCTAACACCCTGTGCACACAGCAATTCTTTTCTTTTCTATTCCTTCATTATCTATACAAATAAATAAAATTGGAGTGTCTGTTTGTAATATTAAAATAACCGCTTTATACTAAATGCATCATTTTCCGTGTATGGATGTATACACGGAACATACATCAAAATATATTTTTTTTAAATTTTTGTCCGTCTGTCTTTCTGTCTGTTTGTAACGGCTAATCTCTGAAACGGCTGGACCGATTTTGACGGGACTTTCACTGGCAGATAGCTAATATAAAAAGGAGTAACTTAAGCTACATTTATTTTAGACACTAAACAATATTTGTTTTTAAATTCCACGCGGACGAAGTCGCGGGAACTAGTTAAAAAATGAATGTCTCACCAGCCAGCCTCGCCAGCAGATGTGCCAGCGTGGTCTTCCCGACGCCGGGCGGGCCGCACAGCAGCGCCACCCGCAGCAGCGGCCGTCCGTCGGAACCAAGCGGACTGTCCCCCTCCCCCCAGCCGTCGCCGCGGCCCGCCCCCGCCCCCGCCCCCGCCCCCGCACCCCCACCCCTCCGCTGGCCGCGCCACTGGCTGCTCAGCTGGAACTGCCCCGCCCGCTTGCTGAAGCTGTTGCGCTGTTGAGGTTCTATGACCTTCACCTCCCTTTTGAAAACTACCTGTAATCAATCAATCCTACTGTATTCAAAATTAGGCGAGTTCCGAGTTGGCACTGGCAATTTTTTTTTTTTTTATACAACAAGAGTGGCAAACAAGCATACGGCCCACTCACTCACGATACCGAAGTATCACTTGCGCGTTGCCACTCTGTGTTCGGAGAGTTATACTGTGTTGACAGCATAATGGGTTTAATCCCTCTGCTTCCAACACAATGTAACAATCCTCCCCCCTCCCCAAGGAGCTCATTACTGGATACATTCAATCTGATTCATAATAATAATAGCGCAGAGTGAAAGAAAAACTAATGGATTCAGTTACTTTACTGGAATTGCTTTAAATAATCTGTACAATGAAGACAAAACGTATTCCCCACAGGCTTCGTCATTCATCATATATATGCCCATATTACTTTGGAACAATATCGCTGCCCGTAACATTATTTTTTTATCAGGTTACGTAATTTTTGAGAATCAATAAAATCCTTAATTTTCCTGTGCTTATAATATTACTAGCGGCCCGTCCGGGCTTCGCACGGGTGGACATATATTTTTTTAAACATTTTGGCATAAAATTTATATTTTTCTGGCAATTAATGATAATGTAGCATTCATACGGGGTCTAGTATTTTTTGAGCCAATTCCTTACAAATATATGTAATTACATATTTACATACAAAACTTTCCTCCTTATAATATTAGTATAGTTATCCTGACGCCTCCCACAAGGGCCCCCGAAGAGCTAGGAATGGGTACCCACACACCCACTTACCGCCAGATATATTTTAGGTGCCAACGTGACAGATAGCGAATCTATCGTTAATCGAGCATGACAATACTACGACTTTGAATGTCTTATTAAACGTATGCAGGTGTCCACTCGATGTTTTCCTTCACCGTAAAGCTCATGCTGGGAATAATCAGTGTGCCTACGTTAAGACGAACTCATTGGTAGTTGCAGGCTACTGCTCGAACCACAAGGCCATCACAGCTCTACTTTAACTTTAATATGGTATACACAAAGAACAATAAATGAACTTAAAAGGAAAAGGTCATACCTTATCCCACAAGTGTAGCCAGTGCAGCAACGCTCTGTTCACGGGCTCTTCCGACAACAAGTCCACGTATGAATCAGGCTTGTACTTATCAACCCATAAGCTTGTATTGTCGATATTGGACTCCACATTGTTTGGGATATTCTGACTCAGTGCTTCTTCATTTATTTGCTGCTGCTCTTTTAATTCAAGCTAAAAATATTTAATAAGAAAACTGTTATGTATTTGGTGGGTACTTATTTAATCTTATTGACACATAAGATTATTAAAAGTACAAGTGGGTAGTTTGTAAGCATATTGTGGATAATACAGTCAGTGGTTTGCTACCTAGCACAATACATTGGACTTGCTAATATTGTTGTTTTATTGGACATAACAGTGGCGACGAAGGTCAAATTTTAAACTATGGAGCGTAAATCAGTGAAATTTCACGAGTTTAACGTGAAATCTGACAATTGGGATAGTTATATCGACCGTTTAAAATACTGTTTCGAAGCTAATGGAATCGACGACGATTGCACAAAACGCGCTAACTTTTACACAATTTGTGGAACAGAAGTGTTTGAAACTTTGCTAGCATTAATAACACCGAAGAAATCAAGTGACATTTGTTTTTCTGATATTGTGACGGTTCTCACCAAACATTTTTGTCCAAAACCTAATGAAATTTCAGTGTCTTACAAATTCTATAAACGCGATCAAAGACACGATGAATCAGCGTCTGATTACATTGCACAATTACGGAAATTAAGTGCGGGTTGTAACTTTACGGATTTGGAAAGAATGCTTCGAGACCGCTTGGTGTGTGGTATGACAGACAACAAGTTGCAATACGACCTTTTGAAAAGGGACATTTTAAGCTACGGAGATGTGGTAGATGCTATGTTGTCGTCAGAGAGCGCGGGGAGGGACGCTCGCATGATGCAGAGCGCCGACCCCGGTTCGGCATCCACGGGTACATACGCGACATTGACGTCACCGGCATACGCCCCAGAACCAATGGAAGTGAATGCTGTCAAATCTAAAAGTAATGTGCGTCTTTGCTATCGTTGTGGCGATCGCCACGGAGGAGAATGCCGTTTTATTAACGCGGTATGTCATTTTTGTAAGAAACGTGGACACATTGAAAAGATATGTACAGCTAAGAAAAGAGATGTCTCAAGGAACGTTAATTATGCGGATACTGAAGCGAATTCCTTACTGAACGGCATCTATAATGTGAACGCAACACGCACGCGCATACCGGCGTTCACCTTAAGGGTTATGGTGGAGGGCAGGCCTGTTACTATGGAAGTAGACTCAGGTGCTGCGTTTTCAATTTTGAACCAACTTACGTGGTCGCAGTTGAAATCGAACGCGCGTCTACGCATGCTGCCCAACAGACTGTGTACGTGGAATGACTCCCCAGTGAACGTGTGTGGACAAGCGAATGTGCAAGTACAGTATAAGGACATTAAGTGTGTTCTCAAAGTCGTTATAGCTAAGGGTTCAGGCCCAAATTTAATTGGTCGTAATTGGTTCGAAGCACTGAATATTTCAATAAATGTAAATGCAATTTCTGAAAATGATATGACTACCACGAATGTAATATTAGCGAAATATTGTGAGGTATTCAGGGACGGACTCGGTACTTACCGGGGTGACCCTGTAGAGATTCGATTGAAGCAGAACGCGACACCGAGATTTCTGAAGGCTCGGTCTGTGCCGTATGCTATTAAGGATAGGGTTGAAAAGGAAATCGATCGTTTAGTCAGTGAGGGAGTTCTATGTCCAGTATCTTTTTCTGAATGGGCAACGCCTGTGGTACCTATACTTAAGAAGAATGGCGACGTTCGCTTGTGTGGAGATTATCGCAGCACGGTTAATCAGGCTACAGAACCGGATACTTATCCGATGCCTACGGCAAGTGAAGTGTTTGCTTCGGTGTCAGGGGGGAAGTGGTACACAACTCTTGATCTGAACCGAGCTTACACACAGGTGATCGTGACAAATGACACGTCACGTCTTTTAACTTTAAACACCTGTAAAGGTCTTTACACAGTGCACAGATTGGCATTCGGCGTCAAGGCGTGCCCAGGTATTTTTCAGCGTTTGATGACGGCGTTGTTGGCGGGTGTACCTGGCGTGGCGGTTCTAATCGATGACGTCATCATTAGTGGTCGAACCATGCCAGAGATGACACAGCGTTTGGACATAGTACTTAACCGTATCGCAAAAGCAGGCTTACGCCTTAATCGAGACAAATGTAAGTTTGCTAAGAGTCAAGTTGAATTTTTAGGTTTTGTTATAGACGCTGAGGGTATTCACCCTGCACCTAGTAAGGTCGAGTCAATAGTTAATACACCAGAACCTAAAAATGTTCAACAGCTTCAAGCTTTTCTGGGTTTATATAATTTTTACGAGAGATTCATACCTCACAAGGCCACAGTGTTGGAACCTTTACATAGGTTACTCGACAAGTCACGTGATTGGCAGTGGACCGACAAAGAACAGAACAGTTTTGATGCAGCAAAACATTTATTATCGTGCGAGATAACTTTGGTACATTTCGATTTAAATAAGCCGCTAGTGCTGACTTGTGATAGTTCCGAGTATGGTGTGGGTGCAGTTCTATCTCACGTTATGGAGGACGGGCAAGAGCGACCCGTAGCGATGGGCTCGCGAACACTTCACACGCATGAGAGAAGGTATTCGCAGTTAGATAAGGAAGCGACAGCTATAATGTTTGGTCTGAGTAAATTCCATAACTACCTAATGGGTAATTCCTTCACGGTGGTAACTGATCACAAACCATTGTTAGGTATTTTTGATCCAAAGAAGCCGATACCTAGCGTATTGTCACCTCGGTTGACTAGAATTGCATTAGTTCTTACTTCCCATAGTTACGAAATTGTTTATAAGCCCGGTCATACTATAGGTCATGCTGACGGTTTAAGTCGGTTGCCACAGTCGGTTCCAGAAGAACCAGAACCGCAACTATACGATATTTTATTAATTGCCGAAACTCCAACGGATTTTCCAGTTGATGTCGATCAGATAGCATCAGTGACAAAAAGCGACAAGGTTCTTAGTCGTGTTAAGCATTACATTTTGTGTGGTTGGCCAGATAGAGTCACAGACGAGCATTTGCGCCCGTACTGGTTGCATCGCACTGAATTGTCTCTGCATGAAGATTGTGTCTTACTTGGGTGTCGCGTGGTGGTGCCGCCATCGCTGCGCAACCCTGTCTTACATGCTTTACATAAGGTGCATAGTGGAATAGTACAAACTAAAGCTCTGGCCAGAAGTTATGTGTGGTGGCCACAGTTGAATGATGATATCGAGGCATTAATTCAAAGTTGCAATAAATGTTTAGAGCACAGACACATGCCACCTAGGACTAGATATGAATGGATCACCCCATGTAAACCTTGGTCGCGAATTAATATTGATTTTGCCGGGCCGTTTCAAGGAAGATATTTTTTAATAATCGTAGATGCTTATTCTAGATGGCCTGAAGTATTCGTGGTAAATAACATGACATCGTCGACAGTTATTCGGCATTTGAGAATGATATTGGCTACTCATGGGCTGTGTGAGACTATTGTGTCCGACAACGGAACACCTTTTGTATCGAGTGAAATGAAACAATTTTTGGAATCAAATAAAATTAAACTCACGGCCAGATCGAGAGTAGGGAGACCTTGCATGTACATTCACTTTATTTTTAACTTTTCCCCCAGAATACCCAGACTCGTGTTCTACTGGTATGCCTAATATCTCACCCCACTTGATGAATAGACGTTTACGCACTTTACTCGACACTATTCATCCTGATAATCGCCAGCGTCAAAGGAATGAGCAGCAAATCATTCGTAATACTGAAAAAAATCATAGGCAAGTTAATGCAGGACAGAGTGTTATGTATAGAAATTATAGTAACGGAGCACGATGGTTGCCGGGTACTATAGCCCATAGGGATGGTCCGTCTAGCTATCAGGTGACCACTAGTGATGGAACGTTTATTTCAAGGCATATTGATCAGATAATTAAACAGAAAAGTCAGAGTGCAAGCAAAGATAAGGAAGGAGAAGGAGGTGAAAGAGAGAGAGTGGATGAAAGGGTTGAAGAAAGGCAGGAAGAGAAAGGAGATTTCGCATCAGGACAGAATAGTCCGGAAATTATTGAGATACCGAGTTCGGATAAGTGGGGTGAGATATTAGGCATACCAGTAGAACACGAGTCTGGGTATTCTGGGGGAAAAGTTAAAAATAAAGTGAATACATCTAGATCTCTCTCGATCTGGCCGTGAGTTTAATTATTTAGAGTGATTGTTATTAGTAAACATATTGTTTTGTTTTATTCTAAGTTGTTTTTCAGTGAAGTTCATTAATGAACATGTTATTTTAGTTTGTTTATTTTATGTCATTATGTTAGCTAAAGGGTAAGGTATGTTATGTATTTGGTGGGTACTTATTTAATCTTATTGACACATAAGATTATTAAAAGTACAAGTGGGTAGTTTGTAAGCATATTGTGGATAATACAGTCAGTGGTTTGCTACCTAGCACAATACATTGGACTTGCTAATATTGTTGTTTTATTGGACATAACAAAAACATAGTTAGAAAACCATAATATTTGGAATTTGTTCTCAAGTAGAACAAATTCCAAAGTGTATGTGTAATAATTGATACAAAATGGAGGACTCGCCATCTTGCATGCTAGCACATAAATTCATCTGCAGCTAAAAGTTTTATTAAACTTCTGGCTATCCTTTTGAGGTTTGTGTAGGATATTTGCAATAATGTAGTATCAGGGATGCCTCAAATGTTTATGATCCAAGAAAAAACATAGACTTTAGCCACTAATTTGCAAACATACTTGAAAAATTTTGACTAACCTTAAAGCTTGTGAAATAACAAATCATTGTACTTAAGTTCATAGAACCTCATTGGTACAGTTGAGATTCAAACTAGCAACCTCCGTGTTGCACCACTCGGCCACCACAACTAACTATCAAATTTAGTTTTTTTTTATACCTATTATTTCTTTTACTTACAATTTTCCGAGCCTCCTCCCAAGTACTGCTATAATTGATATGTAATGATAGGTCTGATGCTGCATCCAGCGACTTATCCCACAACTCTTCCGATTCCAACTTCACATACATTCTGTCACCATCTGGGTTTGTTACCGGCATGAATGGCCATCTAAAAGTCATTACAACTATATTGATAGCAAGATACTTGGTACACCTCTATAATATCATCTTTACATACATATTTATTTTGTCACTGAACAACTACTACAAAAAACTATAATAATGGATTTATTATTATATTATGATTTTTTTTTTCACCTGCACTCATGGTGGGTTACAAGGTCCGTACACTTGAGTGAAGGGTGGGTATTGGGCAGAGGTGTATAGGTAGTAACCACACATTCACTTTCCACCAGATATATATTTTAGGTGCCAATTTGACACTTGGCAAGTCCTTTTTTTTATTTCATTTATTGGTTTTATTTTTTACAGTGAATGTATGACTGTATAATGTATACATGTATTGTGATCCTCACGCCTTCCCACAAGGGTCCCGGAAGGGGTAGGCAGAGGTGTATAGGTAATACCCATACACCCACTTGCCGCCGGAGGTATATTAGGTGCCAACGTGACAGATGGCGAGTCCATCGCCGTTACTCAAGCACGACTATACATACGCCTTTAAATTTCTTCTCAGACGTATGCAGGTTTCGTCTCGATGTTTTCCGTCACCGTAAAGCTCGTGGTGCAACTAACCACTGTACTTAAGTTCAGAAAAACTCATTGATACAGTCGGGATTCAAACTTGCAACCTTTGCGTTACAGGCAACTGCTCAAACCACTCGGCCACCATGGCTGAAAAATAATAAATTATTATTAATAAAAAAAAACACTGATCACCTGGGTATATTCAATGAAATGTTGTCCTTAGCATCATAACTAGATTGAGCATCACCCTGCCTCCTTAAAGGCTCAGCCAATATCTGGCGCAGCTTCCTCTCTTCCAATATCTTATTGATCAAGTCCAAGTCTGTTTCTTCTTCAGTCTTCTGCTTCTTACTTGGCAGCTCTAATTCATTAAAATCGATGTCTCCAATATCACCGAATAATTCTTCAGCAGTTCTTTTGTTTGACGTTACTGGGGTTACTGGGGGGCTTTGACTGAACAATATTTGACTGTTTTGAACAGTATTTATGTTGTCAGTGGGCTGGTTCCTTTTTACTACAGGACTTGAAAAGTCAAGGCTCCTTTTGGCTGGTAATGTCTTTTTTCTAATTACATTTGTTCCTGAAAAGTATATAATCAGCGTAATCAGGTATATAACTCAGGGAGATAAAATGTATGTAGAACCAAACAGCATTAGTAAAGTTCAGTTGTTCCCATTGATATAAACTACAATAAAATAGTGTATGATATATTAATAACGAATTTACCAGCGTCGTTCTCATCATCTTGTAATAACTCCAGATCATCTGCATACATAAGCTCGTATTCTTCATCGGGATCGGGGTATTCACTCATAATTAATTTAAAAAATATGTAAGTACAACCTAACTGATTAACGTTATTTCTGCTGTTGTTAATAGTTAATAGTCTATCGGTAAAGTAAAATTATGTTAACACCCCAATAGCATATCTCATTAAATTTATATCAATAGTTAGCCGGCAACAAGTTAAAGTTGAGTAGTAGGTAAATATTTTGTTACTACAGAATTTTTGAAATGGCAATTGACAAGCAAAACAAAACAAACGCTGAAGATAACAAAAACGAGAAATGTCAAATCCAGTTATTAAATTATATTCAACTAAAGATTTTATATTTTAGAGAAAGGGGAATTATTTATTACTTTTGAGTATTCTTATATTGATGATTAAATTCTTTTGGCTGTAATCATATTTTACTGCTATTACGAAATTAAAATTTCAACTATGGAATTCAAAGTAAAAATTTTTTGAAGGCAATAGCCGGAACTGCTTCATAGAATTTTTAAGGGACTATGCAAAAGAGCAATCAATGCAACGATATAGTAATAAAGGTCGCTCAAGGCAAAATCAACTCAGTCATCGAAAAAAAACTCAAAGCATAAAAAGCTTGAAAGTAAATGTGATTGCCTCTTCTTGATTCAAGCCACCTTTACCATTTGTGTTTCTTGTTTTTGCTTTGATTGATTCAGAACGGACAGACAGACAGAAACAATCCATTCTAGATTTTATTCGAAATCCTCACAAAGTTGCCCCGTACATAAGTTCTGTTTGTAGCCTACTTACTACTACTACCGCCTAACAAGCTTGCAATTTTAAATTGTCAGTTTAATCTGAAAATTCGATCTTAATTGTGTATAATCTATGGAGTAAACGATATATTTATGATCATAAACTCAAATTATACTATAGATCCTCGTTCACAAAGTGTTTTTTGTATTGATAAAAGGAAATTTGCTCTTGGTTG
Organism: Drepana arcuata; assembly: GCA_016069955.1. Lineage (NCBI taxonomy): Eukaryota > Metazoa > Arthropoda > Insecta > Lepidoptera > Drepanidae > Drepana > Drepana arcuata. The sequence goes on along the minus strand of JACCPG010006614.1, from coordinate 10,216 downwards.
GTAGGCAAGACGTACATAGCAAGCGAATCGTACGAGCATAATTATTAATAGTAGGTAGTCTATGGTACGAGCACTACTACCTTTTTTTCAATGCGATGCGCTTCGTAATTTTTTTAACTTATATCTTGGGTTTGGATTATAGCAGATGAACAAATTTCTTGGAATATCATGTTTCAAGTTTCAATTGCATAGCTCTGATACTTTGATTTTATTTGGTTAGAGGTATACAAAATAACCCCGGTTTCGTTTCATAGCTGTTTCGTTACTACAATTAATATTGTTTACCAGAAAAGTTATAAAGAGTGAATACATTCTTCACCTTACGCCCATGTGACAGAAGGCGAACCGTTAAAACCACATATTGACATAATTCTTATAGAGTTTGGGCGTTCATAGATACAACAACAGAAGCTCTGGCTGGCTATGACTATATATGGATGAGATAACTTTTTGACGGTGCGTGTGTAATGATCTCGTCTTGGCAGCATTTAAAATGAAAATGTATTTGGTGGGATCGCTATTAACGCAATTTTTACAAACGTACACATATAGTCTGTTTGTTCAAAGTAGGTCTAAGTCAAAGACAATGCTGCCTAGATTTATTATAATACGAGGACAAATAAAACACCAGTTTTATATATACGAAAGGTTTTTTTAATAATAATTGGGTATATTTACAATAGATTACTTTAACAAGGTGAGTTATATGAGTAATGTAGAAGAGGTACCTACCAACCAGATCAGTACCTAATGCCTACGTCCTCCAATAATGTTATTTATGCTCATTCAAATATCAATGTTTATGCAATAATATCATAAGGATCATCGTAATTCCATTATTAGATAACATCTGGTCTTAACTGACTTAATTATTAGTAATTGGAATGTATGACCATGAAGAATACAATACAATGAAATTGTGATAAAATATAAAAATAACGAATGAATTGAGCAGCGAACTGTTCTTACACATAATTAAAAACAAGCGTCTCTTGTTTATGGTCGGTATATGACCGTATGAAGAAAATTAAATGTGGTACTTTAGGTAGTTTTGCAGAGCGTGCTTAATTTTCTGTCATTAAGTTATTTATTTTGATAATTTTCGTAAATAATCAAAACGAACGATACCTGCATAATACTACCTACTTAATTAAATTTATATTAATTAAACGTAAACAAATAATCCAAATAAATATTAATTCGTCATACAAAAGTAGGTGTTCGTAACATGAAAATTTTACAATTCTACGACACGAAACTTAGGAGAATAGATACGACATGGTTATTTTTTTAATATAAATTTTTAATATAAATTTGTATAAAAAAATTAAGAAAATAATTAATAAATATAACAATTCAGTGTCAAACTAACATAAAAACGTTAAATTAAACAAACATTTTATCACAAACACAAGCTATAATTTTCAATTAACATCACAGACATCTAATTTTATCTAACCATTAATGATTTTCTTATGAGATTCATATTTCATATCGTTAAACACTTTCACCCTTGACACTCAACTAAACAATTCAATCTTATCTACGACACTCTTATTCCACTACGCATTTTTTTTATTCGCAAACGCAGCTTTTTTTCCTCTGAGATTTAAGTCTCGAACATAATGCATCCCTCAATATGACCCAATATTACTCTTCTGGGCCCTAAAAAAAATTACTCTATGTCCATTTCATTTAAGCCGGTCCAATGCGTCCCTTATAGGTGGCTCAGGCATTCTTCGAGCTATTTCTGTTTAAACTATGCTAATGTTTACGACTTATATTAATTTTAATCGTTATTACTGTACAAAACGCTTAATCATTCGCAAAAATTTGACCTAATTCTTCATTAATTATATACTTCACTGCCTCGATCAAGACCTTTTCCGTGCTTTAAGCCGGCTTTTATAATACGTACATTTCGTGGAAGGGTTTACCGGAGTTCCATGAATACACACACCAGCGATATTGCATTACCCGCCTGCCAGATTCGCTAAATCTTAGGTAAAAAGAGGTGCACATATGTTACAGCCATAAGTATTTTATGGACACCACAATTAATAGTCTATGATCATTATTATACGTACTTTTAGACTCGAAGTATCCTCGTTTCATCGAAAGCAGAAATTGTAGTTATGTTGACTTCAACGACATTCCGATATACATTCTCGGTCGTATAACAGATATTCGATTTATTATCTGTAGGTGTATTATCTTTTGACTCTTACGACTGTACAGAAACTGCACCACTTTTAACTATATCTGAATATTACCTAACTATATGGCAATACGATCAATTCACTACACTTAAGAAACTTTTAACTTAGGTTCTAACCGCTGTACTATTGGACTAAGATGTCGCTTCACCAGCGTGAGAAAGTAACATTTATCAGACAATTTCCTACTTTAACATTACGAACATACAAATGAAAATGCAACAAACGAGAACATTGCAATGTTGCACTTTACCACCGATAACCAACGAATCGGCCGTGAGCTAAACACCCTATCTCTTATTTTCTCTACTCTTGCGCCGTCTAATGCAATAGGTCTTCATTTTGATTAGCACTCACTTTAGACAGTCTGACTTTCAAAAATCTTGGTCAATCATTCTCTTTAGGTTAGCTTAACGCAATATTAACTGCTTGAGCAATTTCGCGTCAAATGTATGTTTTGTAGTAGAATCTTTTTAAATTTAGAATTGTCAGTTATGGAACGTAACATGTTCCAAAATAATTTCAAGAAATTTAAGACAATACCAATTAAAATAACAGATTAAGTTAGGTGTTGTCTGCCAACTATACATACATATTTATCCGAATTGTGGAATTGAATTGTCTTTAACACAGTTCATCATACTTTGTCAAGTCGTTAAAGAGCGTAAACTTATTTGAATCGTACAGATATTTTTTGGAATTTGATTTCCTTTCCGGAGTTCGCTTTAAAACATTACAGATAATTTACGTGTTAGTTCTATACGATACCTTCTGTGCTAATTGACTTATTTGATTGTTAGCATCGACCGTCAATCAGGATCCTTTGGACTGGTTTGTTGAAAGCAATTGTACAAATTCAAAATTAGTCTATGATTATAATTATACCAAAAGTTTAACTGTCACTGCTGATATTTAGGCCCAAAATTTACGCAGAACTATTAACTGCAGAAAGAACATGAATTAATTTGGAATGTCTCTTTTATGGATACTTTGAAACCAGACAAATTTCGTGAAACAAAGCTTTCAACTCTTTTTAGTTTTAAAAAATCTGTCAATTCCTACCTCTCAGAGCCCAGAAACATTTCCTTCACAACTGAACGCTTTTAACGTATTAACTATCAGACGTACTACCCAGGCACCGTACAAAACATCTTACCGTTATACCGATAAGGATTGACCAAGAGATTAAGTGTCAAGAGTCTGCATCAAACTCGACTGGGACGGTCGGTCAGCGCCAGCCTCAAGACTGCTACCTCTGTGTGTCAGGCGGCAGTGATGGCGTGCGGAGGCAAGGGGGCGGGGTGTGAGGGCGCGGGGGGAGGACTCTCCACCACCCCGCAAGCCTTCAACTCTGTGAACACTTCCGTAAAGAAACCAGGCTCAGAGTTGATTCGTAGCATGTTGAAGGACAAACGGTCTACTATGAGCAAGCACCGGTCCCAGAATTTGTCCTTCGAGTCTTCCACAAGGAAGGGTTTCAGTGGATAAGATATTTCGTTCCCCATGTAAGAGTAGGACAGATATAGGCAGGTGAGGACGACTGCCTGCAGTTCCTGCGGGCGTCCTATTCGCTCGCCGTCGACCAGCTCCCGAACCAGCATGTACACGAAGACTACGTTCGCCGGGTTGATGAATGCCACATCCTGGAAAAAGACAAATTGGAATAAGCATGACAGAAAAACATCGAAAGGAAATCTGCAAAAGTTTGAGAATAAATTCCAAGACGTATGTATGTATAGTCGTAGTAGTCGTGTTTGAGTATCAGCGACGGGTTCGTCATGTCACGTTGGTAGCTAAAACATAACTCAGGCGGAAAGTGGTTGTGTGGGCAGCTACTACTCTACTACAAGGGAGAGTAAGCTCTCTTCTCTGGGAATCCTTGTGGGAAGGTCTGTAGTAAAAGGCATATTTGCCGTCTGGCCTGGAGAAGCCAGATGGAATGGGGGAGGTAGCTGACTCATGCAATTAATCTCAAAATTGAAGCGTAATATTGTTATTATGATCGCTAAGGTAAACGGTCAGCGTAATTCAGCCTTCAAGTGAAAGAAGTATAATTAGTTCATACCCAAGTGAAAACCGGTTTGAAACCACCCATTGCGGGACTTTAGTCTGATCACCTAAAACAACCACCAACCTATACTTGGAAGTTCTATAAAGTTGGTTATCGTTAACTAAATACTCAACATTTTAAATAGATTGTGCACAATTATACTGACTGTGCCTATATTATACTGTACCGTTATTTTAATGGGAATAAGTAATTTAAAACGGCATAATAGGTCGACCAAATACAAAAATGAGGGTAGAACGAACTCTCAGGCTTACCTAATCTCAATTGCATCGTAAAGAGATTGCCTATCTGTTGACCTTGCCAAGGGAGACTTTTGGTCGGGGTGTCCTTTTACCGTTTCAGAGGTTGGATATCGGAGACCACACAGTTAAAATAAATTGTCTTCTATAGACTAAATATCTATTCAGATATATAGCTATCAAAATCAATCGTCGTTCGTTATTCTGACAGAAACTCTTTAATCATAATAATAATAAATACCTTGGGACAATCCAACTTAATTTCCCAAATTAAGCAACGCTTGTGTTATGGTAACTAGACAACGATTAGATTGACTTATATACATAGACATATACATAAATGCATAGGACACCCAAGACTTAGGTACAAACACTCATGTTCTCATAAATATATCTCACATTTCGCGGTCAGGACTTAACTACTAGACCAGACGGCGGTCTGTTGTTATCCTAGTTTCCAATATGTTTTTTTTTTTCAAGGATCCTGGGTTTTTATTTTTTTGTGTTTTATGCTTTGTTCCTCTGACATGGTGATCAGAGTCTTTGTTTTTACAATTTTTATTATTTATCTTCTTCTTTTGTCTTTTGTATGTATTTGTTTTTATTTTGTTTTCGTGATTTTTCATTCTTTTCGGTTGCTGACATTTTCTTCTGTTTTAGTGTATTTTGGTTCTTCGTTATTTGTTTACTTATTATGTGTTTACTATTTCTGTTATTTATTTTGATTTATTATTTGTTTGATTATTGGTGTGCTGTATTCTATAAACTGTTCTTGCATGTATGTATTGTTAAATATATTTGATAGGGTGTGTATAACCATTGGACCCGATAAGTGGCGCGGATTTCGCGTTAGATTTTGATTTTTTCAGCTAAATACGCTGTACGGGACATCTATAGTATAAAAAAACTCTTCAGTACTCCAATTACCGGGGAAATGCTAGCCATTGACCGACATAGTCCGGTGCGACAGAACACTTGACCGACATAACGACAGTGCGAAACATTCCCATGAATTTTATTACTCGGCCCGAATACTTGCTTGCGGCAAAATGGCGTATTAATTTCGGGGCAAAGAGGGCATAAAGGATTTGGGTAACAAGGAGAAGAAAAAAATATAAAAATTATATCTAGCAATATTGAAAAGAAATGTTTGACCATCACTATTATCGAAATTATTATTCTTAAGCCTTTGTTTTTTTCTTTTTTTTTTTAATGTATGTTTTTGATTGAATTGTGTTATCTTGTATTTATTATTTCATACTTTTATTACTCAGTCGTTAAATAGATATTGATTATATTCAATTTGATATTCATATTCTATACAACCTTTTCGAATAGCCCGAGCATTCAAATCAGGGGCCGGGGCAGGGAATCATAAAAAAGAGTTAGCAGTGTTTGTAATCTTTGGTTAGCAGTGTTCTATTTAATTCTGTGTTTCAGCAACCCCAGTCAATGAATATTGCCGTCTCGCTCTGAACAATACCCCTTGTCGTTAAAGTAAGACGCTTATCGATCGCGCGCTAGCGCTCCTCGTCTATTTTAAGCCAAGTGAAGTGCTTATTTCTACTACCTCGCGTAATAATTTGCGATGCGAATTTAATAATAAACAAATATTAGGTAACTAAAGCCAACCCAAGCGGTGGACAGAGGTGAAATACAAAAAAGCAGTGCTAATTTAAATTTTAGTCTAGATATAATTTATACATACATACATATCATCACGCCAAGTCCCTAGAGGGGTAGGCAGAGAGTATAGAGCGCCACTGCTCTCTTTATACTTATATTTATACTAATTGTTTTTAATCAGTTTAGTTGTTCACGAGGGTGGTTCGTACTGATTACACAATCAAGTTCATACTTTGTAAATAGTAATCAATTTACTTGCAACCTTTTTGGGCTCGGAGTAGTTAATAAAAAAAAACAAAATATACCTAAGAAGAGGTTTTAATAATTTGGTTATGGTAACCACTAGAGGTTTTTGAAAAGGGCTCGTCGACCCCTTGGGGGTGCTATGCTTCTGATACAAAGCACGACCCTAGGTATACGACCCCTATAGTATATTTCGAATTTTCAATAGACATGGGTCATGGTTCAGCTCTCTTTTATGAAAACAGATCTGAAGCTATACTTTCATTTTCATAACGCTCGCAGTGAACTGAAAAATGTGTACAAAATAGCAATGATAAATTTAAACTAGTTCCAAACACGAAAAGTTCAATTTATGTCATAAGCAAGCGTGAATCTTTTTTCGTTTTGTGTACAGTGTTACAATGCCAGAAGATTTCAAGTTACAGTTGCGTTCTTAAATTAAGAATGACTCAACCAAGGAGGTCGTCGTGCCGTAAAGTTCAGTAAAATTGTTTCAAGGTTATTTGCCTACGAAAATTCCTGTAAGCCATATTTTCACGAATTTTCTTTATAGGCACTTAGCCCACGTTCTTCAAACTTATCACACAGTAATTTTTTTATGTCCCCAATTAACTCTACAGGTACCTTTATCAGCTTTGCTAGCATACACTTCTAACAGAAGTTCGCTATTTTACTATATTACACCTAGCATACTCGTATTTGTCGAGTATGCTAGGTGTAATATAGTGAAGAAAGATTGACGAAACAGATATACAAAGCAAAAGTGTGTGCAAGCAGAGGCAGAGGAAGGCCACGTTCCAACTTTCTGGATCAAATAGATCGGACTCTGAAGGACGGGAACGTTAAGAGTACTCGAAACCGACGAGCATGTATGAAGAGACTGATGAATGTGGACGAAGCGAAAGAGGTATGTAAGTCTAGAGAGAACTGGCGCTCTGTACTCTCTGCCTACCCCGTTAGGGACTTGGCGTGATGATATGTATGTATGTACTCGTATTTATATACATACCCATACATATATGTATATATACTCTTTAACCTTTTTTACTACTTTAACAAATACTTTTCTTTACAGATCCATAAGAAGCCAATGTGCTAAGACAAGGTGATACTTGTTTTAAAGTTATCCTTCCCGTGGACATTCCAATCCAAACAACTAAGGATTTTCCGGCACAAAAGAAATACAGGATAAGTCTTAAGGATGGTCCAATTAACATCAATCAGATTGCATTTAAGATAAGATGTAATCATGATAACTTTACTAAGGAAAGGTATGCTTTGTAGGTTATTATGATTGAAAAATTCACGTAAATCTAAGCAAACAATAAACATCAATTTCTTTAAAAGCTAACATTAATAATAATAATAAATACCTGGGACAATTCCACACAAATTGACCTAGTCCCAAGTTAAGCAAAGCTTGTGTTATGGTAACTAGACAACGATATATTTACGTAAATAGATAGATATATATATATAAATACATAGATTAAGTAAGGCTCTATGTTTAGAATGAACTTAATGAAAAGACATAAATAACGATGGGTCTAATACAAGGCAGACGTGATCCAAAAACCTTTACTAATGAGGTAAATAAATCTCACTGGACACCTACGAAATATACAGGCGATACAATTTATTACTCTGCACCGATTTATTATTCTGCGTAATTTAAAATTCGTTACGCCATTATTTCGTCCCGTGGGACGGTTCCACATATATTTACTTAGTCCCAAAATAAGTAAAACTAGATAAAAACTATATTGGAATTTAGTATTTGATATACGTATTAAATAAAGACTAATACACCACGAGCTTAATAATAATAATATATCCTCACGCCTTCCCACAAGGGTCCCTGAAGGGGTAGGCAGAGGTGTATAGGTAATACCCACACAACCACTTTCCGCCAGAGGTATATTAGGTGCCAACGTGACAGATGGCGAGTCCATCGCCGTTACTCAAGCACGACTATACATACGCCTTTGAATTTCTTCTCAGACGTATGCAGGTTTCCTCTCGATGTTTTCCTTCACCGTAAAGCTCGTAGTGTGACTAATCTAACAATTTTGTTAATTAGATAAAGAATACGAATAAAGAAACAATCTGTCGAGTAACTTGTTACTTGTTTATTGGAATGACAGCAACATCAACATCAGCGATTTCACGAACCGACGTCATACTGTCACGTGACTGATGCCCAATTATGCCAAATTTGTTTTCTAAATTGTAAATTTGTTTTCTAAACTTAATCGTTAGAAATAGATATATACATACATACATATCATCACGCCAAGTCCCTAACGGGGTAGACAGAGAGACCTCTTTCGATTCGTCCACATTCATCAGTCCCTTCATACATGCTCGTCGGTTTCGAGTACTCTTAACGTTCCCGTCCTTGAGAGTCCGATCTATTTGATCCAGGTAGTTGGAACGTGGCCTTCCTCTGCCTCTTCTTGCACACACTTTTGCTTTGTATATCTGTTTCGTCAATCTTTCTTCACTCATCCTTTCTATGTGTCCAAACCAACGTAACATGCCTTTCTTCATCTTTATAATCACGCCCTCATTCACGCCAGTTGATTTGCGAATCTCTTCATTGCGGATTCGATCTATCATCGTTACGCCGCACATTTTTCGAAGAGATCGCATCTCAACTGCATTCAAGCTATTTTCATACTTCCTCTGACATACCCAGGATTCGCTGCCATACAATAAGGTAGGTACCAATATCGCGTTGTGGACAGCAACTCGAGCATTCTTGCTCAGACTTTTACTGCCCATCAACGCCGACATGGCTCCATTCACCTTATTTCCGGCAGTTATCCTTCTTTCAATATCTTTTTCAGACTTTCCATCTCGTGTGAACATGCTTCCTAGATAGATATACAAATTCATTCACTTGCTCTAGAATTTGCCCATTTACCGATATTGTAACACCTAATGTTTCCATAATGCTCGAAAGTCTGGTTTCACTAAACTGACTACGACATTTTACCGAGCTAATGTATTGCCCATCTAAGACGGTGTTCTGGACGACACTCCGTGCTCAACCACAGCTGACGAACGTGTCTCCATGCTATAATTGCTCCCGCTGTTTTGATATTTTGATAATTCCTACGAAACTAAATCTTATATTCTAAAAGTAATAATAAAAGTGAATGTGCAAATTCCCCTGACTGGGGTTCTTGGATTTACCATCAACTGGCCCTACCAGTCATATCTGCCAACTGCTTCGCCGGGCAACGCCCTGAACGACGCCGTTCAAGAGACAACCTACCGCAGAGACCCGACGCTGCGCTTACAATATCGGCACCGCTGGCCAGGATAGTAGTGGCAATTATACTATTAGTTACTGGAATCTTTTTAGTAAGATACGAACCCTGCCCTTTTCTTTATTATTTCATAACTTTTATAATATACCTTTATAATTACTACCCTCTTTTAATTTTATCCTCGAGGCTACTTAAAATAAATAAAGTGTTACAATGGCGCCCAATCAAATAAGTAATTACTAATTTAGGTTCCAGTAATTATCAGCTTTTCTTGGTGTTGGTCTGATCCACGGCTCATAGAACTTCATGTAGTTGGTTGTAGTAATTTATTCAGTAGTTATAATTAGTAAGTTGTATTAAACGTCTTACAACACTTACCTAAGTAATATACTATATAATATATATATATATAGCAATAAGCTTATTCTTATAATATTGAACATTCCAAATGGCTTACCCCATAAAATTTCTATCTTTACAAAAATTTGAGCTGGAGTATGAAATCGCCGTACGTGGTTACACACCGGGCGACTCTGTCCAAGAACT
>JACCPG010006611.1:0-19343 GCA_016069955.1 Drepana arcuata | reverse complement strand
AAGTCCGCCGACCAATAGATAAGTTAATTATAAAATTAAATATGTTTTTTATATATAATGACAACAATTAACTATATTTACAAAGAACAGTTGAAACTTACTACTTACAGATAAAATATTTGTCCCAAATCGGTATCCCGAGGTAACGTTCCAAGAAGACTAGCAGCATTACCACGCTGGATAGCAATGCTGATTCTCTGAAGAAGATATGTTCGGTCAGAATAAATAAGTAAATATTATATTAATAGTGCTTCGAACCGATGCGATGCGGAAAACCGATGTTGATATTATGAAATGACTCAATTTAGATAGTTCAGAATTTAATATATCTTATTATTAGATATTTTTTCTTACTACATAATTACAATAAAAAGTTTAACTGCTTATTAATTATCACTTACTATCTGCTGATATGTTACAATTGTTTTTTATTTAATTAAGTGCGATATCTCGACATATGTTATCATTGTCAGTAATCTCATAAGCAACCCGCCGCCTCACCCCCGTCCCCCACCTAAGGCGCGGCCAACCAGTTCCGCCCAGACTATAGCGTGATAGTGACTTTTTATAACGTATTTATTTTTATTTTTAACGCACACTTATGTATGAGTTACGTTAAAAAAGCTAATAATCCGATTTACTCCCATTTACAAATTATATTTGCGTTAGAAAACCCATTTATTTAGGAAGGCAATTTATCATCATCTTTAAACCAAACTTTAGGGATTCTTTATTAAATATTTTTTTTCGATACACTTTATCATTTATACATATCAGTGCGATATTTTATTTTTATCTTCAGTTCCATGTTATTGTGTATATATTCATCACCTATTTTCAGCATCGAGACCTAGGCATAGGTGCCTGTAGCACCTAAAGCAAGTACAATTCACCAAGGACTGCCTAAAACACTAGGATAAAATAACATGTGACCTTACTGATCCTACTATGATAACTTTTACCGCAACTAATGGAATTGCCATACAGTTAATAGCGAGAGCATGGACAGAAAGGAATTTTGACTAGAGGGCTGAGCTATTTAACTCAAAGTTCACGCCTATTTCCTTTTAAAATAAAAGTGAGCCGACCTTTCCGTCACGCACGTAAGCACGCACTTTTGTGTGTCGCCTGTGGGCGTATAAAGTGATAATTAACTACAGTTTTCGAGTTAGATATTATCTTTTTCGCCAAAGTAAATCATGTAATAAATAACACAGTCTTATAACCTTCATACGTATTGACAGTAACAATAATGTATCTGGAGGTAATTGTTCTTGTGCGTAAGTACAGTCCGACACAAGATTTAAATTCATTATTTGTAGAAATCTATATTAACCGAATACCGAACCGCACTGTCACTGTTTGCTATCCTTTAGGAATCTTGTGCTTGCAATTAAATAAGAGCTCTTATACAGGCTGTCCCAAAAAGCAGTGACAATCGAAAACCTTGACAGTTAAATGAAAAAACCCTATTTACCTAACAAATTAGCACTCAAAACTCATTAAAGTTTTGGAACATAAATTAATTTGTATATTCAATAATTTCAATAATTTCAAATTGTGACGTATCAATACAAAGTATACAAATATCAAGTCTTAAAATTCAAGAATTAAAATAGAATAACAAAGCTTGAAACATTCTTATTGTAGGTTCTGTCAATTTGACATTGATTGTCACGTTGACACATGCGTACAGTGCAGTTTGCCAGATAGTAAACGACTGCCATAATGTTACTCAAACGTTGCGTTATAACGGCAAAGCAATTACTGTAATTTATATATAGTAAACACTTTACAAACCTAATAACTGTAAGCACTATAATAAAGTCTTCCTCAAGGAAAAGGCTGTACACCGAGGGTGCAAGACCGAAGAAAAAGGCGTGCTTTTAGTCTTCAACGCGGGAGTAGAATTTCTTGAATACCCATAGCTTATAAATATAGTTGAGAGAAATCGATTCGTCCGAAAGCAAGTCATACTATTATTATTTTATAAAATACAATGTATTTACAAGTGAACATAAACACCGTGGCTAGTCATGCTTTTAGGTGAAGGAAAACATTGAGAGGAAACCTGCAAAATATATAAAATAATTCAAATATGTATATATAATCGCTCGTGAGAAACGGCGATCTTGCCATCTGTTACGTTGGCACCTTAAATATATCTTCAGCAAAGAGTGGTTCCGAGGGCACTGCACACCTGGGAAGGTGGATTTTCTATGTACCCACGAGTACCTTTAGGTATACTTTAGGAATTGTGCATGATAAAAAAAACTTCTGCTTATATCTCGTGTCTTGCACTGAATACAGTGCGATATGCAGCTTGGAAGTATCAATGTTCTAAATAATAACATTTAGTTATTTTTGCTACTCACTATTAACCTTTATCGATATTATCGAAAATGTATATTATCTTGAGTGGGTTTATTTATGAGTTACACTCCCTAGTCTTAAAAAGTCCAGAAATCATCATATAATTAACATTTTCAGGGTTATAAGATCATCTGGTCATCCTTTTCATCGTGAATAAAAAGTACTGCTCTCGAGTAATAGAAAAAAGTTTTCATTGTCACGGCATAGCAAATCATTCTACTGACATCAGTTAATTTCAACATAATACCAGGAGTACAGAAAAAGGAAAATATATGTGGTATAATGAAATAAAAAGTATGATACAGAGGAAAACTACATTAACATGAGCAAAGCCGCCAGTTAATACTATTATAAGATAATATAAATACTTAGTGGCACTAAGTTATAGTGCAATTATATTTATATATATATCTAATATATAATTATGAACAATCACGATAATTTACAGTGTGTACGAAATGTAGTTAGTAACTAAAAACATCAGCTTTAATATATACATTAACTAACTTTAGTACATAATTAGTTAAACTCATTTTCGTGTTACATTCAAAACGACATCGGAAAAGACAGTGACGAAACCATAAGTTCATGAAGAAAAGGGATGTGATGTCGACTCTAAGGGACGGTGTAAGTTGCTCAATACTTTTCATAACAAGATAGAAGAACAAGACAAGGTAGAAGAAATAGAACATGATGTATAAAAATTACATCAATTTTAATACCGTACGTAAGCCGTGGTGGCAGAGTTCGAATCCCGACTGTACCAATGAGTTTTTCTGAACTTAAGTACAGTGATTAGTCCACACCACGAGCTTTACAGTGAAGGAAAACATCAAGAGGAAACCTGCATACTTCTGAGAAGCAATTCAAAGGCGTATGTATAGTCGTGCTTGAGTAAAGGCGATGGACTCGCCATCTGTCACGTTTGCACCTAAAATATATCTCTGGTGGAAAGTGGGATTGTGGGTACTAGGATACGAATCCTAATCCGGAGGCGCGAGGATACGAATTTTAATACCGTTACCGGTACCGTAAGTGTTCGAGTGGTGAATAAAATTTTCCGCAAAGCAATAAAAGTCATTATATATAAGTATTTAATCAGTTAGGAATTGCAATGAAAATACGAGGCCGATTGTACAACAGCATAGGAAATCCGGTGTCCAAAATAGGGTAATTAATTTTAATATTAACGAGGAACGCACATTTAAACGCGCCTAGTTTTACTAGCCGACATTGATGAAGGTTCTATGCTTATTTCTTGACAATGGATATATATTCGAAACAGGAATAGGTAAACATGTATATAAAAGGTTTTTTTTATTTTTAATATATTATCTATCTTTTATATTATATATAATACTAGTTGTACCCTGCCACGCTTCGCTTTGGATATGCAACTGATGAAAAAAATTGATAAAAACAATCCATGATGCGGATTATATATCATGCTGAAATTTCAGCTCGCTCGGTTCAGAACTTTTTGAATTTTTGAAGCGTTCACCAACCAACATAACATTTTTATATGTATAGATAAAATAGACTCGAAAACCTTTAGTGGTTGTAAATATATATCTCTTCACGCCATCACACACAAGAGTCCTTGAAGGAGCAGGCAGACCCACCCACCCACATTCCTCTAGCTAGAGACATATTTTAAGTGCCAACGTGTTAGATGGCGAGCTGTAATTATTCTTCTAATAAAGTTATATTGCAAGTGGAAACTCCACTGGTCTGTATGATATTTGTTTGAGTAAGTTTATCACACCAAGAGCTATACGGAATCTACGTGTACGAAGCTGTATAAGATGGAGAAAAATAAATTTGTGTGTAAAGTCTCATCTGAGGGAGAGCGGCGGACTCACCATCTACGGACGGAGAAACTGGATGCTTACTTTTTACCTTTTCAAAGGCACCTTTGAAAAGGTTAAGTGTACCTTATTTAACAAAAGAAGTTCGAAGAAGAACTTCGAATAACGATAACTTTAAAATTATCACATAAAATAAATTTACATAAGAACGTAGTCACATTCGGATCAAAATTATGTCTCATTTTGCCACATACTTAACGACTCATTAGTTCTTATTATCATCATTTTTAAGATTATAAACGGATTGGTAGTCTGTTGTGAATGCATTCGAAACTTCTCCTAGCAATATTGGTATCTGTTTCACTATATTACAGGCGTTAGGGGGCGAAAAAGGGCATATTTTTATATAGAACTTTTTCTACTTAACCGAACGATGGCCCGACCGAAAAGCCTTGAGCCTTAGGTGCTAAGCAAAAAGCTAAGGGCACCACCTGTAGAGTTCTATGCTCGGCAGAAAGGGTATTTACGGCTACGCGATCTATTACACCCAAAAATATTCCTACGATGTCAACTATCAAAAATATGTTAAAAATTTGATCAAGGATAAACACCAACAGCATTGTAGGCCAATACTAATTGAATGGGGGATAAAAATAGCATTAGCAAAACTAAAAAAAGTTGTGAAGTCGAATTGTACACGGATATAAATTATCTTAAAGGAATTTATTACTAAAACCTCAACAAGTATTAATTAGACATATTATTATTTAAATTATCATACAATTTGATACTGGAGTTGTGCCAACAATCGTTAATATGTCCTTGAAGATAAACCAGTACTAGTCATGGACGATAAATGAAATAAGAACGACAGTTTAAATTAATTGCAAGTAAAACGCAAAAAGTTGAGTAGGACAATTTATATTGTCTTGCTGAACTTCCACCTAACGGATCTTTTGTGACAAATCTAAGCTGTGATCATGCAAGTCTTCTTCCTGGACGAATCCTAATTTCTAAATTGAGAGTTAAATGGATAAATTAAATGATTAAATATAATTTCACAGTAAGCAATAGTGCCTTCAGGGTTTCAAAAGTAAAGAGCAAGTCTAACCTCGGCCTTAACACACAAAAATTGGAACGGTTATTTTTAGGCTTAAAATCCTTAACGACATTCATCAATACACGAATAAAGTGCCCTTGAAGAAATTATTACATATCGTAACCCTTATGATTTCCAATATTGTTCTGCTATAATTGTTTAATGATTCATTTACAAGGTACTAGTTTATTATTTTAATTATCATTTAGGTTCTGGTATTCGAAAGAGATGTTTGTACATCTCTTTCGAATACCAGAACCGTGACCAATGACACCAGCAACAGTGACCGACTGTGTTATATCGGTAAATAGGCAAATACTAGTGCAAGTGAATGAATTTGTATATTTAGGAAACATGTTCACACGAGATGGAAAGTATGAAAATATTGAAAGAAGGATAACTGCCGATAATAAGGTGAATTGAGCCATGTTGGCGTTGATAGGCAGTAAAAGTCTGAGCAAGAATGCTCGAGTTGCTGTCCACAACGCGATATTGGTGCCTACTTTATTGTATGGCAGCGAATTCTGGGTATGTCAGAAGAAGTATGAAAATAGCTTGAATGCAGTTAAGATGCGATCTCTTCGAAAAATCTTAGATCGAATCCGCAATGAAGAGACTCGCTAATCAACTGGCGTGAATGAGGGCGTGATTGTAATAATTAAGAAAGGCATGTTAGAAAGGATGAGTGAAGGAAGATTGACCAAAGAGCAAACAGATATACAAAGCAAAAGTGTGTGCAAGAAGAGGCAGAGGAAAACCACGTTCCAACTACCTGGATCAAATCGATCGGACGCTCAAGGATGGGAACGTCAAGAGTACTCGATATCGACAAGCATGTATGAAGAGACTGATGAATGTGGTCGAAGCGAAAGAGGTATGTAAGTCTAGAGAGAACTGGCGCTCTATACTCTCTGCCTACCCCGTTAGGGACTCGGCGTGATGATATGTATGTATGTATGAGATG
Organism: Drepana arcuata; assembly: GCA_016069955.1. Taxonomy (NCBI): domain Eukaryota; kingdom Metazoa; phylum Arthropoda; class Insecta; order Lepidoptera; family Drepanidae; genus Drepana; species Drepana arcuata. The sequence continues at coordinate 13,099 of JACCPG010006611.1, read as the reverse complement.
CGATCTCTCTTGTAAAGCCATCCATGGTATCGTCCGTCATATCATTCGAGAGCTTACCATGATAATTGATAGTTCATCAGGCTGGTTCGAGATACCTTTCCCCATGGCATAATTTCAGGACATACATTTTATTTTACTTTATTATTTTATTCATTTATTTTCATTTCTGGTACAAATCTTTTATGTTGATAAAATATAAGTTGATATTTAGTTTTAGTACAGATTACTTGTAATAATTATTATTTTATGAAATTGGAAACTAATATTTATAAAAACATATGTAGTGTATATAAAGCTCAGTCAGATTAGTATTTTTTATGCTATGACAGGGCAGGTCATAGGAAAACAGGAAGTGATGATATTCACCTATTACCATACATCTGTTTAAAAGTAAAACGCTTTGCGGCCTTAGTATCATCCGGTAGAAAAACAGTTACAATTACAAAATGGTTACAATACCAAAACGTGATTGAATTATATTAAAGGATAATTTGTTACAAAATTGATTTCGTTTTACGAGGCTCTTCTATGACTTCTTAAAACAACTTTAATTGGATTAGCAATTACAAGAATACCTGTTGAAATTGTATAATGCGTTCGCATACTATTGCCGTTCATAAACGTAAGTTCAATACTAGTCTCATGTTGAGTAAGCGAAGTCATTCCTCAACTTAATACAGAATTCATACCCTGGTATATACTTCTTATACCAGAGGAGAATGTCAATAACAGACATCTATTTACATATATATATATATATATTGCAAACATAATACATATTATTATTTATTAGTACTATACCATATATATGTATAATAGTCGGCCAGAAATGTACTAGTACCAAAATACATATAGATATAACATATTACCGAGTCCTTCAAGAGGTAGGCGGAGAGGAGAGTACCCTATTGAAGAGAAGAACTCTTTTGATATCAAAATTCAAGTTCAAGCCGCGATGCTTTGTCTACCCTAATGTTTTTTCAGACCGCAAATTTATCACACTACAATTATTTCAGTGGAAGAAAATGTCACGATATTTTCTCAAGAAAATAAAAAATAATGTTTTCAACACACAAATCGTTAAATTCGTCTATTTTATATCAAATTGTCAATTAAGAGACCGTATATCTAATTCAAATAGGCAAATACACGCGTAAAACAAATTAAAGTAATATAGTATTAATGGCGGATTTATCTGGATAAATAATTGTTATTGGTTAAATAGATAATCAAATGAATGACTACAAATTTAAATATATGTATATCGAAAATACTTTTGTGCTCGGTGATAATAACAGCAGATTTTTTCTAATAGCCGTGGTGGCTTAGTGGTTCGTGTAGTCTGAGACAGAAAGATCGCAGGTTCGAATCCCGACTGTACCAATGAGTTTTTTTTAAACTGAAGTAAGGTGATTAGTCACACCACGGGCTTTACAATGTAAAAAATCATCGAGAGGAAACCTGCATACGCCTGAACAGTAATTCAAAGGCGTATGTTTAGCCGTGCTTGAGTAACGGCGATGGACTCGCCATCTGTCATGTTGGCTCCAAAAATATATCTCTGGCGGAAAGTGAGTGTGCGGATACTACCTATACACCTCTGCCTCCCTCTTCGGGGACCCAGATGGTAAGGCGCGAGGATATATTATTTTTCTGAAATAAAAATATATAATGCTTTCATTTGGTCTATATCATGCCAAATAATATCATACAATTAAGTTCAGTATTTTTTGTGTGAAAGAGAAACAAACTTTTTTTTTATATTGTCTCTCGTAGCGTGAGTTCCGGGAACCTAATATGCCGAATACGCCTTTGAATTTCTTCTCAGACGTATGCAGGTTTCCCCTCTATGTTTTCCTTCACCGTAAAGCTCGTGGTGTGACTAATCACTGTACTTAACTTCAGAAAAACTCACTGGTACAGTTGGGATTCCAACTTGCGACCTTTGCGTCGCAGGCAACTGTTCGAACCACTCGCTCGAGGCCACCACGGCTTATATAATTATTTAGTAAGATTATGAACATTTTGAACTTCGAAATTCATAAACAAATTTGCTGTTTCATACTTTAGATCTAAGAATGCATTTACAAAATATAGAGCACGAGCAAGCTGATGAGGTGTGCCCGAGCAAGTAAATAGATAATACGGCTACCACACGCATTCGAACGCACTTACACGCACCATCGTAGTGTTATAAATCTCACAGATAGGTAAGACACTTTTATACGTGTCAAAATGTTAAGATTAAAGATACATACGAAGATTCACTATCCAGGGAAGGCACAGTGAAATACGGGGAGCATGTAGTCGTCTGTTGATCAAAATGTTCCTGCAAATAATTGTGCTTAAGGCGGTGGTAACCGCTTACCATAAGGACCTACGGGCGCTTCTTTGCCACCTTGGTGGTATAAACAATGCGCTGAAATATTCACCAGTCTCAGATGACTATTTGATGGGAAGGCGTAACCTGAATAAGATGATAGATATGTATGTATGTATGAATATCAAACTGGACCTTTACTTTAGAAATGCGCAAGATTACATTTAAAAAGTATCTCAATAAGATCCAGTTAACAGTTTGACGACGTAATATTCGTATAATTTTCAAATATAAAAATGAGGTATTTTATTTATTCAATTCTGCAATACCTACTCTTAGCTCTACGATAAATTTCCCCCGAGTTTGGGTAGGAGTCGCGGCGGGCCGGAGTTTTATATAGTAAAGGTATCCCGTAGGGGGTCAGTCGATAGCGAACTGTTGCGGGCATTGGGTACTCACCGTCCAAGTTTTAGTACGTAACTTTTTATCGCTTTGATTTTTAAGTTACTTTATTTTGTCGCTCGTGTGTGCTCACGTTGATTGAATCGTGGTTCTATAATTATTTACTTGTGCATAATTTCGGATTTTCATTTGTTGAAAATTTTTCTCGTTCTAAATAATTATAGATACTTGATGGAATTAGATATTAAAATGATTGTAATTTTTTCTGGAATATTTTTGTTGGCTCAAATATACGCGAGAGAATCTAACTTATGTTCGTAAAACAATTTAACTACGTCTATAATACCGGCTTTATGGTGAAAACTAAAGTATTGAATTGACAAAAATTTCTTTAATAAGTATTTTTAGCTTAAATATTTCCTAATAGAGCCGTAACTTTTTTATGGTAGTAATCGAGATGATTTTTATAAAATTTTAAATTTTCATACGCTTAGCAAAGTCGTGGTGGCCGAGTGGTTCGAGCAGTTGCCTGCGACGCAAAGGTCGCAAGTTCGAATCCCGCCTGTACCAACGAGTTTTTCTGAACTTAAGTACAGTGATTAGTCACACCACGAGCTTTACGGTGAAGGAAAACATCGAGAGGAAACCTGCATACGTCTGAGAAGAAATTCGAAAGGCGTATGTATAGTCGTGCTTGAGTAACGGCGATGGACTCGCCATCTGTCACGTTGGCACCTAATATACCTCTGGCGGAAAGTGGGTGTGTGGGTATTACCTATGCACCTCTGCCTACCCCTTCGGGGACCCTTGTGGGAAGGCGTGAGGATATATTATATATTATTTATCAGACGCTTATTATTAGTATATTGCACATTATGTGCCTCCAGACGAGCGGCCTAGATAACTATCTCAAGTATTTTGCATTTTTAAAATTTCATATAAATAAATTATCAAAACAAATCCCAGAAACAGCTGTAAAAGTGTTACGCATAAATAAAAAGCGCATATTTAGACATTGTGTAAATTCGTTTTTATTTAAATATAAAAACTAACCCGCACATGCAATCTCAAGTCATGTTGAGTAGTGTTAATTTAATGGTCGCGAGTTCGTTTTCATCCCACGGTATACAATTGTGTCACAAAACTCGGAAGTAAAATTCAGAAATATTAATAATATCATAAACAAATACATAAAAACACGGCTTCTAACATGGTAGGCAGAGAGCGCCAATTCTCTAATATTTAACTAATTTTATATTAGAAGATGATTTTATACGGTCAGAGAAAAGATCTAGTAAAGACGATCTATCAATCAGGACTATAACTCGTATTTAACACCTCAAGTATGTTAAGTAAAATTTTCTTTTATCACATTAACCACCACTAAAATTTGTTGTTCTTTCAACAGAACAGAACTCAATATGGCAGCAAGGGTGATATTCCTCTGCGGGCTAATCACGCTCGCGTCAGCAGCGGTGAAGTTTCAAGAAGTATTTTCTTGGAATGCCATGGACTGGAACTACCCCGATGCGTTCTCCAGGCAGATAGCCTTGCAGTCAGGGGCATTGATCCCGGAAAACGCCCTCCCAGTTGGTGTTGAGAGGTGGAGGAATAAGCTGTTCGTCACTGTACCCAGGTGGAAGCCAGGTATGTTGGTATATATATATATATATCCTCACGCCTTCCCACAAGGGTCCCCGAAGGGGTAGGCAGAGGTGTATAGGTAATACCCACACACCCACTTTCCGCCAGAGGTATATTAGGTGCCAACGTGACAGATGGCGAGTCCATCGCCGTTACTCAAGCACGACTATACATACGCCTTGAATTTCTTCTCAGACGTATGCAGGTTTCCTCTCGATGTTTTCCTTCACTGTAAAGCTCGTGGTGTGACTAATCACTGTACTTAAGTTCAGAAAAACTCATTGGTACAATCGGGATTCGAACTTGCGACCTTTGCGTCGCAGGCAACTGCTCGAACCACTCGGCCACCACGGAATATTTTGAACTATTCGTAATCTTGTTAAGAATCTATAAGGTAAGTATTATAAGGAGTTCTTAGAGTGGCAATGTAAGATACATTGCCACTCTAACGTTCTCCAGCTGACACGTAAACTATAAGAGTGACGTCGACGTACATACCCTGTGTTTATTTTGAAATCAATTCAATCCCAAGTCAGTTACTACTATAATTATAAGCAAGCAGTAAGAAAGCATACTATTTTAATATTAATAAATTGTACAAATTTTAAATTGCAAAACACGTTGCTGGATTATTAGGAATACCTATCGCAACTCTGGAAGCGCGTGATTCACGCACTTATCCGGTTTTAATGCTAACACCAAGAAAACTAGATTCAAATGCCATTCACTCCTTGCGTAATATTCAAAATTATTAAATAAACAGTCTTGAAATTTGTTCTGCAAAAATATATTTGCCAATCTTTTGGGGCGACATTTTTTGTAACTATGTATTAAGTGCGAATAAATATTCGATTACCGCTTAGGCAGGTTGCTTGTTTGTTTGCTACCGAAGTGGGAAAATATAAGTTATCATTATTAGTGCGTTGCTGATCCTATGTTGAGTAAAGTTAGCTAGCAGCACAAAGTTCTGTCATTCCTTCAGGGAACATTCTCAGCTCGCTGCATTTAGTTGATATAATGTGTAAAGTAGAATGCCCCAGAAGAACAATTACCTACACTTGCAACCCTACGAACGCTTGATACTTGAAACTCGTTATTTGAAATTGTTTGTTAAGGGTATTAAGGAAACCCCATAGTAGATAAATTGAATTGGATTAGAATAGATTAATGTCATATATCCTATATTTACGCATTCTCCCAATGGTCTCAGAAGGGGTAGAAACATGTCACCTATTCTTACGGAAGAAACATATTTAGCTGTCAGTATGCTAACGTGATAAATTGAGAGTCCATCGCCGTTTCTCGAGGACTTTCATCTAAAAGCAACTTTCAGGCAACTACTCGAACCGTTCGGCTATCACATTTTCAAATAGTCAAAATGCTTTGTTTTTAAAATTCGAATTCTAATTTATTTAGACAGCTGTCGAAATTGGAGCTAATAAATCCACTGTAACGTGACAAATGATCCGACTTAAATATAATATATACACTAGAACTTGCATTTAGTACCCCATTAAGAATTTAATAATAGTTTCCTTTCAAGAACTACAATTAATGTCTGTGTAAGTTATTAATTATATTACGTGAACTGACTAGATTTTTACACCAATTGACCCAGTCTCAAACTAGACCATTCCTGTACCATGAGAAATAGACATTGCCAACATACTTAAGTAAATAGATTGATATATAAATAAAAACATAGTATACTATAACACAGTTATGGTACTCAAAATATGTTTAGTAAGCTCGCGTAGTGTCACATCATAACCTAATTACCTCACGCCTTCCCACAAGGGCAGAGGTGTATAGGTAATACCCACACACCCACATTCCGCCAGAGGTATATTAGGTGCCAACGTGACAGATGGCGAGTCCATCACCGTTACTCCAGCACGACTATACATACGCCTTTGAATTTCTTCTCAGACATATGCCGGTTTTGTCTCGATGTTTTCCTTCACCGTAAAGCTCGTGGTGTGACTCATCACTGTACTTAGGTTCAGAAAAACTCATTGGTACAGTTGGGATTCAAACTTGCGACCTTTGCGTCGCAGGCAACTGCTCGAACCACTCGGCCACCACAGCTCTTTTTTACCATTTATACCTATTTTTATTATACCTACCTTACCTTTATACCTAATTACCATAAAATGATATACAATTAAAAAGGAATTGCCAGAAAACCTCTGCCTACCTCTTCGAGAACCTTTTACGATTGCGTTTGAATAAAACTTTTAAAAATAAAAAATAAAACAACGAGCAGTCCATAAATATTCCCGCAATAAAATTCTTCAGACATAGATCAATTGATATCCCAAACCCTTACGCCTTTCCACAATGGTCCCCGAAGAATACATTTTTGTTGTGTACACACCACACACCTGATACTTATCTCAAACCAATTATCTGTGATAAATAAGCAATAGACCAATAGTAAAAACCAAACAGTATTGCTTATTTATGCAGAATTGAAATCAGCATACATTATAACCGGTCAATGAATTATTGTCTTTTAAAATATATTTACAGATTTAATTTATTGGTTATAAACGTTTGTAAGTGAAAGATTTCGAGTTTTTTTTTAATACAATAGTGACGAATCCCTCCAGCTGCAGCTAGCTAACGATGAGTTTGTTTATAATGTAAGTGTGCAACCCTCCACAAACGTTTGAGTACTATCAGTAAACTCTGATTACCAAAGCACACATGCACACGCACGCTTCTATTAATAGACTCGGGTAATATTTTACCATTATCCCTCGACCCCTTCGACTAGAAATTACTGGGGCGTGTTTTCGTGACAATTCAAAGCTTATTGTTGTCATTAAATCTGTACTGTTTGTCATGAAGTAATGTGAGGCAGAAATTTTCAAGTAGACAAGGGACATATATGATAAAAATATTTGACTTGCGGCATACAAGCATGCGGCCCGCGGACTGCGATTACTGTGGCATAATATATTCGTTTATAACACCTAGGGTAATCACGCACAGCCGTCCATGCAAACATTTTTCACACTTATCTTGAAGACTTCTGTTTTCTTTCTACAGCCTGAGGATTTGCGGAAAGGAACTCCTTTAGGATATCTGTTTCATTCTCGGCTCTTCATCTGTTCACATTCATAAAATTAAGTACTTATTCGAAAAGAAAGTGATACAAATGGATGAGTGTTATGAGAATACGAAGTAACCGCTGGCGTAACATCGTGTTAGCCCAAAGTCAGCCACACCCTGACTAGTTTTGTTTATACACAATGATCGCGATTACGAAATGAAGTGTGCGTTTGATGAATAGCTACTTGTTACACGAAGTCGGCCAAGCGTGAAAAACCTTATATATCCCTCAGAGGTAAGCTCAATAACCCAAGTTCGTAGGAATACAACTATTTGGTATTTTTATTGTAATAATATACCGCTTTAGTGTCGTCATTTTCTGCGGAAGTCTGAAATCATTATTCAATTGAGATACGTAATTTACTATCTAGTAACAGCGCGTGTCTTTAATGTGTTGAGTTATGAAATATAATTTAATAATAAAATAATATTTCTTACTTTCGCGTTACTAATTAGTTTCAAAAAACTTGTTTACTTAGAATTCATCACTTCATAATAAATATAAATAACTTTACACAAACAGTCCATCACTTCGTTCATTGTTAAATTTGTAAATTAGTATGCTAAATGGTTTAAATTGTGATAAATAGTTTCCTGGGAGGAATTAATTACAAAGCGAGAGGGGATGGCGTAGTTGTACATTAGACTTAGATGTTCCATATACTTAAGTGCTTACATATTTCAATATAAAAATGTATTTCCTTGCCTAGTTCCCACAGTACTTTGCGTTCACTATTTCGAGAAGTTTATGAAGTTTTTGATAAAAGCCTTAAGTTACAACACCGTACATATTTATAAATGAAATAAATATCTTAAATGCCTGTCAGATGGATGGTACCGTAGCCAAGAAGGCTGGCGACATTGCAATGGCTTCGTTTAGTTTGGGATTAGGTCAATTTATGTGGTACTTTTCCATGAGTGTGAATGTATACTAGAATATTATTGTAAATACTGTCTATGAACTCATTTCAATTACATCTTAAATTAATTGAACGGTTAAAATATTTACATCTAAAAGCGAGGACAAATGGCAAATTAACTAGACATTGCTTCACCCGCCAACACGATTTTTACAAGGAAGGCGTTTCCTTAAAGACAACCTTAGAGCAATTCCATTAAACGACCTCGGGCTATTCAATGATAGCTACGATTATGACGGAATTAAGTCGACGTAATCATAACACGATCAAAGTGTGTACATGTGGGTCAAAGTCAACACAACTTTTCAACTTGTCTCAGCTTAAATAATAGTATAGACATGACCTGCCCCAAACACGATATATCGATCGTTATGCAAATGATCATTCCCAGTATGAATATCATTAATTGTGAAATCATAATCGTTAACCTACGCATAATATTTCAGATGTATTGGGTTACGTTATCAACGCAGGCTACTTTCATTTTTTTTTCGAAATTTGTGTCTCTATTTAGTAATCGTGTAATATTTACAAAATATTGGTAATTAATAAATATTTGACCTACACTTCCCGTTTAGATTATGATAATTTATGGAGATTTAGATACGGTATTAATGTTACCGTACAAGTTACACGAACATGCTCGTATGGCTTACGTAATGGATACAACCGAAGTGTATTTCCACCTTTTGGTTAACATCCGGCGACGCCCTTCAATAGTAGTAGCTTAACAGTTTTAGCGAAAGAATCTGATATTATTTTTCGCGTTATACTCAATAATATAATATAATATATCTTCACGCCGTCCCAGTGTGTAGGTAGTACGTTGGTGCTACGTTGCTCTACCTCTGCCTATGTGTTGACACCAACTTTACGCTGGGTATATATTTTAGGAGCTAACTTAGGCGATGGCGGGTCTATCGCCGTCCTCTCGATGTTTTCATTCTATAGTAGCTCGTGGTGTGAATAAACACAATACTTATGGTCAGAATGTATGTATATATGTAAATGTAGGTGCCATCTTGGCAGATGGCTAGATGCTTAGTTTTAGTAAGCCTACATTTCAATAACTAAACGGTCAGGTAATACACGACTAGACTTTTACTAGAAGCATCGAGGCGATAACGGCGCACTAGTCGCGCAGCCAACCCACGGTAATAATGTTATTTTGGGATAAAATATATTGTGTTAATACAAGCTACCTTCGATTCATATTTCATCGAACTCGTTAAGTCGATGGTGCGTAAAACTACGCGCATTATGTGAGTGAGTTCTAATTAATACTGTTAGTTTGCAGGGCTCAGTAGCCAAAGGGTAAAACGGGACCCTATTACTAGGACTCCGCTGTCTGTCCGTCTGTCACCAGGCTGTTTCTCATGAAGCGCGATAATTAGACACTTGACATTTTCACAGATGATGTACTTCTGCTGCCGCTATAACAACAAACAGAATAAAATAAATATTTAAGTGGGCCTCCCATACAATAGACATGATTTTGTTGAGTTTTTATAGATAATGGTACGGAACCCTTCATGCGCTAGTTCGACTCGCACTTGGCCGGGTTTATAAATCAATCTTACCATACCAGCAGTTTTGTTAACGCAGCCGGGTGTTTGTTATCTCACTGGTACCTTACCCAAGCATGTTCTAACATTTGGCTCGAGCTGTCACTGACAGACTGACACTGACACAGAGTCCAGGCGTTTCAATTGCTTATCTATATATATATATATATATATATATAGGAGATCCCATTTGTGAACTCACTCATCACGAAATCTCAGGAACTATAAGGCCGATTTGAAATTGATGGATTTGTTGATTGATTGACTTGAGTATTCCTTACGCGGTATAAAGGTCAGCTAAGAACGGATTTTATGAAACTCAACTTTTTGTGAAATTAAAAAAAACACGTTTTCTTCCATAGGGGAAGCAATAGTTGAAAACGTGTTTTTTTTTTACTTTTTGACCCGGGCGAAGCTGGGCGGGACAGCTAGTTAATTAATATACTTTAAGTACCTGTATCAATAAAGTTTCGTTCTGAAATGTTACAGCGCTACATGTAGTAGTCTTTAATTGATCTGAAAGTAAGAGTCCGATTCGAATTTCAAAAGATAAACACATCTTTAAAAAAAATATTGACATCTTGCGTCATAAGCTTACCATAAAAATGTTTGATGGATGATAGATGTTTAGTATTGCATCATTGAGAAAAGTATTATGCAAATGTGGCCCTAATTTAGAAACTTTGATAGCCCCATTCATGGGTACTTAAAGCTATGAGTAAGTAAATCACTATTAGGTTTAAATAATGTACTTCTCATAAGAAGAAATAAATTTTCACTTGAGATGATAGTGATATTTTATATTGTAATTGAAAAAATATGATGATTATGCATCCAAATCACTTTACGGTATACACTTGCTAATTCTACATAACTTCTCAAACTATAGAAAACCAAAGAGGTCAATTCCATTTAGGGTCCATAATATTAAAAATATTCGCTGCCCAATTAGGCTATCTAAAACGACGTTTTCTGACCAACTAACATATCTTATGTAAGCGTCATGAATTATTGCCGAGGGCATGAATAATCAATTCAGTTGGAAGGCGGAATTAATATATTATTATTTTGACATGAATAACAAGTATTAATCATAACAAGTCTTGACACATTGGTCACAGGGCTTATTTTTTAACTTAATATTAGGCAATTAATAAGTTTTAATTATCGATTCATGCATGCAACTACTTGCTCGTTTTGACTAATGATCTAACTATCTCTCATTTACTACATTTAAGTACTTAAGAGATTATTTAATAACTTACACACTATGAATTTTACGCAGAAAGTTCCGTGCTAATTTCACGTTTCAATAATGCAGTCTTACAGGTGTATATTATGCATTATCATGTCTTTTATTATTCCCAGGTGTCCCAGCTACCTTGAATTATATACCTCTGGATGGTCCATACAACCCATCTCCAAAGTTGACTCCATACCCAAGCTTGGAAGGTAATGAAATCGGCAACTGCCAAACTGGACTGAACACTGTATACAGAATCAAAGCTGACAAATGTGACCGTCTCTGGGTCTTGGATGTAGGCACTTATGGATACGGTAAGCATATATCATATTTGTTTTGCTTAGGGACTAGCCATGACCTGTGGTTTCACTCGCGTAAAATTTTAGTTCATGTTTTTTTTTGTCATGAATAAAACATAATATCCTAAATGTTAACTCAGGTAATAAAATCCATCTCTGTGCCAAATTTACATTAAATTCCATTCATTCGTTTTTGCGTGAAAGAGGAACATATATACTCACAATATTTCGTATGCATAATATTAGTAGAATACAAACCGACTCCAAAAAAAACTTACAAAACAAAGTCATTTACTCGTATTTCAATTTGGTTAGTATGATAGGCAAATAGTGCATACCGTTACTATAGTATAATTATTAGTTATTAGCATTTTTTTTTATTCAACGCATTTTTTTCCTCCTTCTCTATTTGATACACTGCATCCTATTCAAAGTCAAAAATACGTGACTGAATTAATGTCATATACCCATTTATGGTCGCGTATAAATACTTTCAAAACAAGTAGCTTTAACATGTCTCAATCTTGTTTGTTCTTATAAATAACTTTGTAATATATAAAAATAGCATTGTTTATTTATATAATGTAGTTCAGTGACAAAACAACTTCTTTCATTGACACCGTTGAGTGAGATTAGTCTAAACTTTCCTTTTTGTCATTATAAGACATTATTTTAATAAGCTGTTTTTATTTTCAGACCCTAACGTAACCAATCTGTGCCCATATTCTTTGAACGTATACGACTTGAACACGGATCAGCGCATCCGTCGTTACGTGTTCCGTCCTGATGATATTGTCTCCACGACATTCATCGCCAACATCGCCCTTGATGAGGGTGCCACCTGTGACGATACCTTCGCTTACTTCTCCGACGAACTTGGCTACGGTCTCATCGCTTACTCCTGGGAACAGAACAGATCTTGGAGATTCAGCCATAGTTTCTTCATGCCTGACCCTCTTGTCGGTGACTTCAATATCGCCGGCCTTAACTTCCAATGGGGTGCCGAGGGTATTTTCGGAATCACTGCGTCTCCAGTCGGCTCTGACGGCTACAGAACTCTGTATTTCAGCCCCTTGTCAAGCTTCACGGAGTTTGCTGTATCCACTCGGATACTTAGAGACGAATCCAAAGTAAAAGGATCTTATAAGGACTTTAAAGTAGTTGGTGTGCGTGGATCGGACACACATACTACTGCTAAAGTAATGGACGATACCGGTGTTCAACTTTACAGTTTGATTGACCAGAACGCCATCGGGTGCTGGAGATCTTCTTTGCCCTTGAAGCCCCAAAACACTGGTATCGTAGACAAAGATGACGTCTCATTTGTATTCCCCAGTGATGTTAAGATCGACGCTGAACGTAATGTTTGGATGTTGTCTGACCGTATGCCTGTGTTCTTGGAAGCTGAACTAGACTACAGCGATATTAATTTCAGGATCTTTACCGCTCCTTTAGACACACTGATTGACGGAACTGTATGCCAGCCACCATCACGGTTCCTTCAGCCATCGAAGCCTGGCACTACAAAGCTCCCTGTAGTAAGACCCCAGCAAATTAGATACCTTGAATCTGGCGTGGGTGTTTCTGGG